>JAODVM010315252.1:0-28306 GCA_025400095.1 Phenganax marumi
CCGGAGTTTTGCCGGAGCTGAACTAACTCCGGCTCCGGCTCCGGCAAAATATGCCAAAACTCCGGGTCCGGCTCCGGCGCACAGCACTATTTTGACCAAAACTTTTCAAATTTGGTCTGATATTTTTTAGTTTCGTTGCTATACATCACATTTATTTATATGTATAAGCCTATTAAAGTAAATACTTACTATGCTTGGTACCGACCCAATCATTTAAAAAAACCCAGATTTCCTTAAAATTTGTCTGGACAAAATGTCCAATCATTTCAACATCTGATCGGAAAAACTAGAATTTAGTCGGAAAACCACCGATTGCCGGCCGTTGTTTCAGGCTTTGTACATATATTATAACTGACAACAGAGTACTAACAGAATCATTACCTCCATTTTGTTTATCATTTCTTGTCCAGCTGCGGAGATTTCTGCAACCTAACAAGTTTCAAAAACGGTTAGCACTTAGTAACACTGAGGCCGGTTGTACGAAAGGTGGATAGCGCTATCCATTGCATGGTGGATTTTTCAACTCTCGTAAAACTGGACAGAAAACGGCCAAACTTTCGTACTGGCTAACAAAATAAACTTAGCAGCCTTTAGTCTATGAACATCTATCTTAATCTTGTTTTATAACGATTGATGAGGAGAAACTTTACGAATGTTTTAAAAAATCACCATCCGGTGGATAGCGCTATCCACCTTTCGTACAATCGGCTCCTGAACATTAATTTCATTGCATTCAACACCTAAAGACCTTCACGCAAAAAATTTCATCACTAATATTACCTTCTCAGCTGTGCCAGCCGCATGCAGCATACTAAAAGAATGAAAAAAAAACCCCACAATTTTATACACTGGGAACTCTAATGAAATCCCAACTATGATTTTGCTGTTTTTTTCCACTGCAGTGGTTTCAAACTTACTTTACATCAGCTCCTGCAATGAAGCACCCAGGTTTCGACGAGATTAACACTGCACTACTGATGCTTGGGTCATCAAAGATTCGATTAAATATCTGCAAGAATAACTGAATTAGGTGCAGTGCTTGTTGTCATGGGCAGACGGGCTAAATAGTAGAGCAGACTGTAACTAGTAACATCGCCAGAAAGAATTTCTAACCTGTTCAAACTCTGACATCAGACTTTCTGAAAGCACATTAACCTATAAGAAAAAACAGAAAATAATGTATTATGGCACATTACAGTGATGCAAAAGCCTCTATTTACCAAGGGCCAATTGTAGAGCTTACATGGTTGATAAGCTAGAATTCAAAAATGCCTCCTCACATCTTGCAAATTTTTCAAATCCAAACTTACATCTTAAACCAACAGTTACATACACAAGTACTTTATTTATTTAAAAAAAGTTTAGTTGTGCTATATGAGGAGTACATAAATACATTATGTCTATTTTGAGGCTATACACCGTTTAAGCTAAACAGGTTTCGTAAAATCAGTCCCAAGGCTTCTGATAATGACATGATGGTATCTGCTGTAAAAAGTTCAGATTAATTGGGAAAGGAAAAGAATTTAATATATTCTTTGCACCTTCGAGTCAGGTTGATTGATTCTTACGACAGCTACACCATCTTTTACTTCAATGTTCATATTATTCTTTGACACTGAATAAACAGATGTAAAAATAAAAATGAGTAAAAATTGTTAAACAAAAACTAAAAAAAAAAAATTTACCTTGAGTGCTTAAAGTTCTGCAGCTGGTTTTTCCTATGAAACCTGAATTGAAAAACATTACAAAATGATGAACTGAGTACGTAAATAGTAAACAATTTGTCGTCAGCCCAAGGAGTGACAATGCACAGTTTATTTTGCTATAAATCCATTTGACACCAAATGATTTTCAGTGTAAAATTGACAATTGTAGGAATGCACCATGATATGTGATTCAATGCCTTCTTTCATTTTTACACCAGAACTCTTTACTAGCCAAGGAGAATGGGCAACTCCTGCACATTACTGAGTAAACTAGATATCTGATTAAGGGTCTCATAAACCATTAGAATGCAATACTGCCCAGCTCACCAAACATGTTCATTTATTGGCAGACGAATTGAACCTTAAGACGAGCTTGTTGCTGTGTTCATCTGATATGAAGAACTAAGTCACTTTATGCATCCAGACGGATAATTTGCCAACAAATATGCATGCAGTCCTAACAAACAAGGTATAATAATGTTGAGACCACATAGTTAGATTAAGCAGGTTATCACGCCTCGTATTTAGTTTCCTCTGACCAAACGTTTGTTTGTTTTCAAGTTTGTCCAGTGTTTACACTAGATGTATTACCATATTCCCTCTATTAAGCTCCCCAGGGGGCTTATTCTTTTCATACCCTTTTGAGGGGGAGGGTGTTATTAGAGAGAGGGGGCTGTACTTGATAGGGGGGCTTTAGTTATCCATAAAATCTTAGACAATTTTCCACGAAATAGAAGGTATCACATTCATCGTATTATAAAAAAAACCAAAATACACGTAGCACTACAGCAAGTTCTAAAAAGGGGGGGGGCTTAATATATTTCTTCCTTTTAAAAGGGGGGGGGGGTAAATAGAGAGAATACGGTGTGCAAAAGAAATTTTGTCCAGACAAATTATCCATCTCTACTACAAACACAGTCACCAATACTAAGCCTACATGCAAGTTCTTCAAGGCAGTTCAAAAACTCAAAACACGTTGTCAAAATTTGTTTCTGTAGTCATAGTGTCCATACTATGCTGTTGTGCAGATATATGAAGCTATCGCCATGTGTACTAAAAATCATTTTATACCTTAACAGCATCACTCAGTACCAAATAGCACAATGATATTTAAACATATATTCAGACACTATTTTTCAATGCACTCTTTGATACTTCTCGACTCACTTTTCAATGCAAGAGTACTCACATAAACTCAACGTCTATGCAAAAAATATTCACTTGAACTGATATAATTCTTAACGAAACATTTACATAAGAGCTAAACAAAAGTGGTTTCAACCCATGCTTTTAAACCTACCTCTGGAATTCGTTGAATATGACAAAGGAATCTGCCGTAGACGATGAGCATTTCGATAGAATACACGAGAAAGCATTGCTGTAGTTGCTTTATGTGTTTTTCAAGCCAAAATGATGTATTTATGAGCAGATTCTCTCTCAAATTTAGCTAAAATATAAAAGCATCCACGTTGATCTGCAAATGTCCCTTTTTTATTGCAATTTCTACGAGAGCAAAGTTCAAAAAGCGCAGAGACTGAAACTAGATAATCTTGACGACAAAAATGTCCCAGAAAATTTATTCGAAATTGGGGAAAAAACGTTTAGGTTTTTCCCAGTGAGTTTGTTTGCTGGTTCGTTTGCTTGTCTATCTTTTTGTTCGTTCGTTTCTCTGTTTGTTGCTTTGCTTATTCGTCTGTTCGCTTGTCAGTCTGTTAGTCTATTTCTTTCCCGTCTGTCTGTTAACTTATATGCCCGTTAGCTTGTGTGTCCGTTTGTTTGTTTGTCTGCTTATTAACTTGTTCCTTTTTGCACGTGAGCATGAACATATACAAAACATTGACAAGCCTCCCACTGCCAAACCAAGTAGCCAATGACCATGTCTTCACCATGCGCAAGTTTACATAAAAATGAACAAAAGGATAGAACAAAGATTTTGTTCAAGTCTCTAAACCATATCTTCAATGACTATGTCTTCACTATGCACAAGTTTTCAAACATATGAACAAAAAAATAGAACAAAGACTTTGACCAAGTCTCTTAACCATAACTCCAATGTCCATTCTGTATAAAGTGGCTAAATTATAGTTACACCAAATAAATATTTCTGTGATTTCAATCAGTTAACAATCTCAACGCCAAATCCTCATCATCTCGTAATGTTCCTTCACTTGCCTCTACAGTTTCGTCTTGTAGATCCAGCCTCAATCGCTTGGGTGACAAACTAAAATGTACGTTTTACAAACCATTGTGAAATGTCAATGGTTTTTGGAGAAAAATGTATTTCTGATTGGCGTTAAAATAGTGGAAAAAGCGGCCATAACTATATCTCATATGAAGGGTTTAGGCAAGCATTAACTCTTGTAAAAGCGTTTGGTTTTTAGCATTGAGATGATTTATTCATCTCAATGGTTTTAAGACAAAGCAAAGCAACAAAATGGCGTAGTACCTGTCAATATTTTCTTCATCGCTGTCCAGTTCTGCACTGAGACCATCGTCTTTAGCGTTCTCTAATCTGACAACAACTTCATCACCGTCCTGATAAAATACACAAAATAGTCTGAAGAACTACAAGAAACTTCAAAATTGATAATCCAAGGGATGGATCAACAGTATTAACTTCTTGTAATTTTTCTTCATGAATTTTTGACGAATAAAACATTGTTTCCTTTGTAAACAAAGTCATCCATACCTCATTATACTTTCTCTTTGTTTTGTTCTTAATTCGCGCTTCGCGATGTTTCTGTTTAATCCTCTCACGAAATTCTTTTTTATCCAGTTTGTCCTGCTTGACCAGCTTTTTCGAAGATTCTTTTATATTTATTCCAGCTGATTCATTCGGGCCGAAGCCTTGTCCAAGAGACAACGTGTTCGTACCATTTGAAGTGTCTTTCTCGCGTGCAACTGTTTCTATTGGCTGTAAAATATACATCGGCCTATGATTTCGCAAAATGTATGTAACAGCGCAGTCTAGTGTCTTCATCACACATTATCACCACTCTGGTTTAGTAAAATGAATGTAACTTAGCAAGAAGTTATAATTCACAGCCCAATGTTTCAACACTCCAGTCTAGTGTCTTCATCTTAAATTATCACTACTGTGGTTTAGTAAAATGAATATAACTTAGCAAGAAGTTATAGTTCACAACCCAGCGTTTCAGCACTCCAGTCTATAGTGTCTTCATTACACGTTATCACTACTTTGGTTTAGTAAAATGAATGTAACTTAGCAAGAAGTTATAGTTCACAACCCAGCGTTTCAACACGGCAGTCTAGTGTCTTCATCACACACTATCACTCAAATAAACGTAACTTACCAAGAATTCAAACTTGGCAAAGTTATTACAACATTTATGTGTAAAAACTATCAGTTCTAACCTCGCCATTGTCATCAAATATCACCTTCCTATTCAGTTTGATGTTTTTCCTAACAACTTTCTTAGCAGAAGTGACCTTGGTTTTACTTTTGTTCTTCGCATTCGCAGTGATAATCTTAAAAGGAATGATGAAAAAAACATTGGCAAATTTGAACCAATAAAGCGAAGAAATCAAGACTTAAAAAGAAAACTAAAAATCAAACTTGGCTTGCCGTTACTACGTCAACATGCATTGCAACTTGATTTGTTTTATAGGTCTTTTGGACTACTAACGGCGCCAAGAATACGATTTTTACAGGTTGGTTGAAGATTTGTTGTTGACAGTAGACAAACATTTTGGCAAACATTTTGCAAAGAACTTGGTAAACATTTCGCGATTTTCCAAAAGAAAAACTAGTGTAATAAAATAGACATTTCACCTCTTCGTCTAAAGAAATATCGACGTTTCTTTTGCGTAAAACCAAAAAATCTTGCTCCCTGTCATTTATGTCTTGTTCTTTATCTAATGAAGTTTCAAGCAACGCTTGCTTCGCGTTTTTCATTGCCTCCGGTTGGCGGCCATGTTTCTTCTTCGCTTTCTATAATAAGAATCTGATATTACTATAAAAAGGAAATTCCAGTTCTGCAACATATCATATAAAGTTACGAGATAAACTGGCCTCAAAACTGCTCAATTTAATGTCGTGACCGTGCGAATCCGATACCTTGTAAACGGGGCCTAAGTCTCGTCTACATACTGTCAACAACAAATTTTCAACCAACCTGTAAAAATCGTATTCTTGGCGCCGTTAGTAGTCCAAGCGACCTATAAAACAAATCAAGTTGCAATATGTTGACGTTCTAACGGCAAGCCAAGCTTTCCCTGAGCAAGAATAGTTTATATTGTACACAATTTTATTTCAAGACGCTAGCCACATCGATAAATGTTGGTTTTCACGAGGGGCGTCGGAGTAATAAACAATATATTTACAAGAAAAACCAAAAGATCAGTGATTAATAACTAGTAAACGAAGAATTTACAAAAGAAAAAAAATGAGGAGAACAAATAAATAAAAGAATATACGGGTGACTCATATATCAGCACTTAAGCTATAATAATGACTAACATTTTCTTTAAATATATGCATAAAGATCGTGCCTTTTTCCTTCGCGAGAAAGCCTGTTCCAAAGCTCTGCCTCACTCTATTTGAGTTAACGCGTATTAAAAATCCTCTTCTCGGTTTTGCGGGATATAATTGTACTTACAAAGCGTATTTTTCAACCGGTAGCTCGTCCACATTAAATATTTTCTTGTTTGATTGAAGGTAAATGGATCGCACGTACGACACTACACTCTAAAATATTAATGCAAACGAAATTTAATCCTTTTCCAGGTTTTAGAGCAAAAGAGCAAACTTAGAGTAGATAAATTGGCGCGCTTTGCCAGTCAAAGGATTGACAAAAAAATTCTAGATAGTTTAGTTAAACTATTGGGTTGCATCCTGTCAAGTAAAAGTAACCAACTTTCGATACGACGAAGAGTTTAAGTCATGCACCTTCTGAGCCCATTGTTTTATGTCTTGATCTTGAACACACAATCCTTCGAGTTTCTTTTGAATATTCGATAATTTCTTAGGATTTGCTCTAAATAGAACACAATTCACACTTATATCAAGCTAAATCATGCTTTTGACGAATGACGAGAAAATGAAAGCCGCAAAAAAACAACAAAGTTTTGGTATCTGCTAAAGAAGCACAAGTAACCTACGAACATATGACATGCAATATTTGATTAATGGACCTTCTACCGTATAGACAAAATTTCAAAAAATTGCGTACTAGGAAAATCTTTTACCACAGCCTGAAAGAGCAACCTGAATTTAGTAAAACTGCCAAGTTTAGATGCGAAATGTTGTAAAATAAGGAAAATATACTTGTGCAAAGTTGGCAAATTTTGTATATTTTTCTATTACGCGCGGGAAAATAATACCCTTTTTCTCGAACGGGGTATTAATTTTCCGCGAGAAATAGAAAAATATACAAAATTTGCCAAATTGCACAAGTATGTTTTCCTTATTTCACAACATTTCGCAACCAAACTTGGCAGTTTACTAAATTCAGATGCTCTTTCGGGCTGTGCTTAGTTCGAAATTTGTTGAAATTTTGTCTAAGCTTAAAGGTTCATTTTTCAATCGATAGATTCCATGCAACTGTGTCAGCTTGTCTCAATTTTTTTAAGACTTACTTTATTTCTGTTATGGGTACTTTTTTCTTCTCGAGCTCCTGAATTTACACAAAACAGAAATCATATCAGATAACCATGTAAATGTTTGGAAAAGAATTCACGACAAAGATTGTAGTGAAGTTTTTAGGCTACTTTTAACATTTCCTCTTCTTCAGAAGGCAAAAGTATGAGGAGAGAATGACCATCTCTTTGATATCTGCAAACGTGAACAAGCAAATTGTTTTCTTTAAGAAGCGTCTGAAAAAGTGCACGTAAAAAAGTGTAATCGTCAAAAACTTGTCAAGGGAAACTTGTTCGTCGTACACACGAGCAAATGAACTCCGTAAGAAATTGGTAAGGGAAACAGTTTTTCTGTTCATAGGGCTTATTTTATCCAAGCTATATTATCCAAGCTACCATTAACATATATAAACCTTACTAAAGGATCTAACCTCGCAGTTCTTCCTGCTCTGTGAATATATGTGTTTCCATCTTCAGGACAATCCAGTTGAATAACCCAGTGCACAGCGGGAAAATCTAAATATAATACAAATCACAAAGTCGTCCACCAAAACAAGAAGAAAGCAATACATTCTAAAAAGAAAACGTCTACTTTTAGCCTGAACAACTTCTTTTTTAACATCTTTCTTTTGAATCAATGAACTCTTACCAGAAAAAATAAAGAGCAATTTTCCTCTAAATTGGTCAAACATCATGATTATGTACAATCCCTGATCTTGATATAGACACTTTACATGACTCAAATATTATAAATATGTACAATCCCTGACCTTGATATAGACACTTTACATGACTCAAATATTATAAATATGTACAATCCCTGATCTTGATATAGACACTTTAAATGACTCAAATATTATAAATATGTACAATTCCTGACTTGATATAGACAGTGTATACGCAGCTGCTAATTACAGCACTGTTCGTTTACATAAAGTGCAAGCAAATTGTCGCTACTGACCTAAGCCCCGAGCAGCAATGTCCGTTGCAAACAAAACAGCCGAGGTTTTCCGACAAAAATCGTTGTAAATCGCAACACGTTTGATTTGATTCTGTTTCCCGTAGAGAGCCATTAATGGAATACCAGGTCTAAGTCGACGATACGCTTCGTAGGTAAATTTCACCTGAGAAAATATTCGAAGAATTGAAATGCCTAGAGAAATGCATCGACATTTCACTCAGAAAGCATAAATAAGTATATTCCCTGACCTTGATAATAGTACTTCATATGATTGAAATATCAAATGTAAGTATAATCCCTGATCTTAATATAAACGCTTCGAATGACTCAAACATCATAAAAACAGTACAATCCCTGACCTCCGTAAAATAACTTTAAACGACTCTAATATTACATGTAAAATCCCTAACCTTAATATAGTCCGTTGAAAAACTAAATGGCTCAACTTTAATATAGAAATGCAATCCCTGACCTTGATGTAGACTGCAATTTCATTCAAAATAATATTAGAGAGGTTCAGATCTGACTTCTACTACCGCTACCGCTACCTTTTGCAACCTAAACTCATATTTGATTGGTTGATGAATTAGATAAGACGCATCTCATTGGTTAGTCTTGGCAAATGGTAGTCGTATTGGTAATGCAAGTCAAATATGAGCCTCTCTGTTGGAGCTAGAACGCGTATTAAACACACCTGTTTACAACTGGATAAAAACACTAATATCTTGCTTTTTAAATGATTTTTTATAAAGGAATACAGGAAATTGAGTTTGTCTTGCAATTCACATACAACGTAGCTCTAAAACCAAAACATAATAGCTATAATTATTGTTACAACAAAATCTAAAGCCTTGAACAATGAAAACAACACCGAAAGCATTCATGGTTACTTGTTTTAATTCTTGCGGAGTACTGGCTTCGGTTTCCTTGTAGACAGACACATATTCAGGGTCCTAACCAACCAAGAAACATAGGAGATTGACAAAATACAAAAAGAAACAAATTCTGAAGAATGTACTGTCATCTTGCAACAGACTTAACCCATTATGACGTTTCATAGCATATTTAACCACTAAGACAAACATGCTTTGTCAGAATACTGGCACAATTGCCTGATAATGCTTGCAAAGCATTCCGGTCTCAGTGGTTACATAATGCAATGAAAAGTCATGATGTTTATTTAAAACATGACTTTTCGACTTTATTGCAAAGTCATAATTCATATTTCGAATTGTGCTTATTGTATTTTACTGCATTCTACGCGCCATAACGAAGGACTAGGCTATAGATAAACTTACGTGAAGGCTAAGTCTTGCTAAGTCACTCACAGAACTATAAGAAGATAATCTAGGGTAGTTAGTTATATTACCAGGCATTTTCACTGTTTTTACGTGCAGTATCGCTATGTTTACTTGATGAAGGACCCTGATAAGCGCTTATTAAATGTAAGTGCTAATTCAAGGTTTTTTTCTCAAAAATGTTTCATAGAGCATCTCAAAGTGTTTCTCTGGGGTGGGCGCTAGTTCTAGGCTAGGCATTTAATACATTTTTCTAATTTTAGGATAGGTGCTTATTCAAGGAAGACGCTAATGCGAGGTTGATTACTTAGCACTGAATATTTCGAAAATCTCAGACCAATTTGACTGAACTAAAGGTCAGTTTCCGACAAGACTTCCTTACCTAGTTTGCGTGGCCGAGTACAAAAGTGTCTGTCGTTCCTCCGGTAAGTTTTCGACAATGGCGTTGACCGTTTCACTGAATCCCATATCTAATATCCTGTCCGCTTCATCAAGTACTATACAAGAAACATTGGAGTATAATCGTGAACAAAACTATGACCATGAACTTTGAGCTTTGAACCTATAATCATGAACAAAGATATTGGGCAAGTCTCCAAACCATATCTTCAATGACCATGTCTTCACCGTGCACAAATTCGCATAAATATGAACAAAAAAATAGAACAAAGAATTTGACAAAGTTTTCAAACTATATTTCCAAAACCTATGTCTTCACTATGCGCAAGTTTACATAAAAATGAACAAAACGATATAACAAAGACTTTGGTCAAGTCTCCAAACCATATCTTCAACAACTAGCTATGTCTTCACCGTGCACAAGTTTACATAAACATGAACAACAAGATAGAACAAAGACTTTCGTCAAGTCTCTAAAACATATCTCTAAGGCCGGCGCTAAAAGTCGCACAATAGACGAATTTAATGCGAACCATTAATTTTATTTGTCTGAAATGTGACGTTTAGCGCAACTGAATTCGTTGACACGAATTGTATTCGTCGAGCACGAATTATTCGTCCGTACCAGACGCATAATGCGACAGAAATTCGTCTTTGCGCTAGATAAAGACGAATTTAATTAGAAAATATTTTTGAAAATAAAAACATTTTTTATATTTTTCTAGTCTAGTTACCAGGCCTTTGTTGGCTTAAACAGTCTGCCTGGATTACATAAATTCATCGAAAATTCGTCGTTTACTCTGCTTTCGCATTTGCATCACATTTTCAACGAATTCAATCCGCATTATATTCGTCTATTTCAAATACGTCGTTTAACGCCGGCCTAAAGAATATGTCTTCACTGTTTGCAAGTTTACATAAACATGAACCAATAAGTGAACGAAGACTTTTGTGAAATCTCCAACCTGTATCTCTAATGACTGTATCTCTACCTACCTAACATTTGTAAATTGCTACAATCAAAATTCGGAGTCTCGTCCATATGTTGCAGCAGCCTGCCAGGAGTACAGACTATAACGTTGGTTTTTAGAATTCTTTGTTGTTCAAAGCTGATGTCTTTTCCACCAATAATCAAGCCAGCAGATATATCGTGATGCTTGCCAATCTTACACAACACTTCAAAAGTCTGATAAGCCTACGACGAAAAAATTTGAATATCAGTTCTACAGGATATTGATTTGCAACCAGAATAAGAGTGAATGTTTTATTTCATTCTGGCAAGGGCACACAATTTTCATCAATGGAAGACCCACTGATCGCTATAGATTTAAAGTGTCTATATCATAGTCAAGGATTGTACATAGTTATCACATTTGAATCCTTCAATGAGGATTTGCAATACAGTTTACGAGACGAAGTTCATCTCCATAATAAATTGACCAGCCATCAAAGTTATCGTACGTGACATAAAGATGAGAACTGTATATGAGTTTTCTCTTGAGTTGCGCACAGTGGTGTAACTTAACGCTTGCCCGCTTGCCCGGGGCAAGTAAATACAGCAGCGGGCAAGTAAAAGTTTTGTCTTGCTTGCCCCAACGGGCAAGTAACTTTGCCACAAAATTAAAAGCCTGATAGATCCGATAGACCTCCATTTTTTCCAGGACTTTTTCTACATTCTCATTACAAGGCGTTACCAACGAACTGTGGCACTGATTGAATAAAATACCCGTTGCTTTCAATGTAAGGCGGCTTTTGCAAAAGTTTCATGCATGTGTTTATTTCAAAACGGGCGCCCACAGTCACAATTCACAAAAACCCATTCAATAATGTTGAACTTCATATAAACAAATTGTCCTACATGTCACACACGTGCACGGCTGTGTAGAAAAACTAAATAAAACGTTTAATATTTCTGACGAATGGCAAGTGGATTTTATTCAGGGCAACCAATTTACATATCCAACTTGCCCTGAGGGCAAGTGGTCCAAAAAGTTAAGTTACACCACTGGTTGCGCACCGAAAATTCTCATCTTCATGTGATGTTTGGTAACTTTAAAAACTTGTACATAATAATAATAATGATTTATTGGTAATACATCCACTGAGTGGCTTCTCGCTTACCAAATACACAAAATCAACTCATAAGTATTTACAAATTCTACTAACTAGTTTTATGAATATTACTGCAATATGGCAGTAAAGACATTGACTGTGATAAACGTTTTCCACAGATTTCAAAATACGTTGCATTGGACCTGCTTAGATGATTCAAATATATTAGAAACATGCACAATCCCTGACCTTGATATAAACACTTCAAATGACTTGAACACTATAATTTGTACCATCCCTGACCTTGTTTTAGACACTTCAAATGACTCATGTACTGCAATATATACAATCCCTGACCTTGATATATGCACTTTAAATATCTCAGAGCTACTACAGATATGTACAATCCCTGACCTTGATATAAACACTTTCGAACAATCACAACTCCAACTTCAAGCTTCATTGTGATGCCTTCTTCAAACGTTGTGGTAGTTGCCACGTCAAACACATTAAAAGCAAAAGATAACCAGCTAAAATGACTCATTGTCTCTCACTTAAATGTGCTCGGAATAGCAGTAGCAAAACATTTGAAAAGACCAAAAGCTATTTTACAATACTATGTCAATACTATTATCAATACTATTTATCAATACTATCTATACTTTATATACGTACTTTGTATACTTTATATTTATCAACACTATCTACTTATCAATACTATCAATATATTATTATCAACACTGTATCAATACTATTTATCAATACTATTTAACGATACTATGTAGTATCCTACATATGTAGTATTGTATTTCGCTTACAAGCTCTCTGGTTGGAGATATCACTAAGGCTCCAAGACCATCAGTAGATGACCATTTCAACTTCCACAAACATTCCAGCATCTATATTTTTCAAAACAGTATATAATCTGAATAAATATGTATCACAATTATCAATAAGTCCCTCCAAGTTAGAGTTCAGCAGCATCAGTGAAATATTTTAAAAAAATCATGACACTCGTTGTTACTTACAGGAATAAGAAATGCTAAAGTTTTGCCAGATCCAGTTCGGGCTGCCCCAAGAACATCGCAAGATTTCAAAGCCACAGGGATTCCTTGTTTCTGAATCTCAGTGGGCTTCAGATATCCACAACTTTGAAGGGCTAAAGACAAACACAAACATTATGGTTAATTTGGTTGCAAATTACCCCATCAAAAAGCAAAATTTTCACTATCAGAAATAACATCATATTTGGTGTTACAAACAGTAAAACAACAGGTAAAAAAAACAAACACTGCTGATTAAATCAATTTTGTATTCATTTTTTGCCGTCAGCAGATGAGCTTCATTACGAGTCCCATGGTAGAAAATGGAGGTCAAACTCAGAGCCCATGAAAGAGTATGCAAACAAAACTTTTCCTCAATTGTTTACGTGTTTTTCATAATTAAGACTGATGAATAAATTACAAATGGACCTTTAATCTTTTAGACAAAATTTCAAAAAATTTTGAACTAGGAAAATCTTTTACCACAGCCTGAAAGAGCATCATGAATTTAGTAAAACTGCCAAGTTTGGTCGCAAAATGTTGTAAAATAAGGAAAACATAGCCGTGCAAAGTTGGCATATTTTGTATATTTTTCTGTTATGTGCGAGAAAATGATCAATTTCCTGCACGTAATACAAAAATATACAAAATTCGCCAACTTTGCACAGCTATGTTTTTCTTATTTTAACATTTTGCAACCAGACTTGGCAGTTTTACTGAATTGAAGAGGCTCTTCCAGGCTGTCATAAAAGATTTTCCTAATTCAAAACTTTTAAAAATTTTGTCTAAAAGATTAAAGGTCCATTGATCACAAGTTGCTGTTCTTTAAAATTTGTAGTCAAATCCAGGTCCACCAGTGTCTATACACTGTAAGACTGAAAAGTGTGCATCATGACATGCAGCATAGTTGTTCGACATGTGGTTTGCCTCCGCTAAAAAATGTCCATCACTAAATTTTCTTTCTATCTGGCACATTTTACAAACTTTCCACCTCGGTGGTCCGCAGTACCTCTTTGCGTTCGACTTGAAATGGGAAAATCTGAAAACGTGGCGATTGTCGATACATCAATCTTTAATAAAAACACAATCATGGTACATTATTAATCCAAATATCAAGAGGACTTTGTTTCACTGTTCTATACTGCTAAAAGCTTTATTTTTAAACACAATATGGTCATATAGATGACAAAAATAACACATCCTCAACTCACTTCTAAAATTTTTTGTTCGAGCTCCTTGATTTCAATCTCTTCATTTTTTAATTTCTTCATTCGAGCTTCGCGTTTGGCCCATTTTGATTGCCCTTTAGACTTCTTTCTGGTCCCAGCGTCATTATGGGTTCCCTCTTTGTCCATTTTGAAGAAGAACACTTCCCGAAACAGCTAAAATTTTATCAAAAACGTCAAAACATAGAAAAACGTGGTAGCCATATTTAATACGAAGGCAATACTTTATCTTATTCAGAATGATATGGCCCACACTAAACAACCAATCACAAGCCGAGAAAAACGTATTCCAGTTTCATCAAGCTCTCCGGCGCAAGCAAGCAACTGAAGCAAGCAAACAAGAAAGTAACTGAACAAGCAAATAACAAAACAAGCGAACAAGCAAGCAAACTGAAACAAGCAAATGAACAAGCACTCAAACAAAACATGGCATTCTTTCGGCTTTGATTCTGTGAAGAGTACAACGACTACAAAAATAACTACTCTTTCCCCGCCTTTTCCCGCACCTCCAAGGAGAGCAGTTCAGAAGGCTTAGATCTCGATGCAAAGGGTTAAATTTATTCATTGCGCTATACTTCCGCGTTTTCTCCAAAAATTCTAGGAATCAGATTACACGTTTCGGCATGAAGGAACATGAAGGGCTAAGTCAATTACCCTTCTTCACACTATGAGACCCAGCCTTAACGAACTAACAACAAAACTATCATTTAGTTACTCTTTTCACTCAATTAGTAATAATGAGCTAACAAAATATTCTGTCGAAATGCTCAAAATACTCTTGCGCGGGGATCACTTGACACGTTTTAAAATGAACATATCAAGATTGACAACAAGAATCCGGCGCTAATCGTTCATGATATGACCATATAATTTTATCACAGTTCAAATTACCATGGAGTTTAATTAATTGTAATTAATTAATTGTAAATAAGTCACACTGTAGGGCCAGGTAAGGTTTCACCTCGGGTTTCACAATGAAACTATGCCTCTCTCCAAACATTTGATACGAGCAAAACGTTAAGTAGAATTTCACGGATGTGTTAAAAACTATGGCTAAAAACGCGGACGTGGTTATTTCCAGCGAATACTTACGAGTTCGTTTGCATTGCGAACAACCACCTATGATCAAAGATCGTAAATATCATTTGAGAGTTTACCCAAGTTGTTTTGTAGGTCGAGAACTTGTCGACTGGCTCATTGACCATTTGGAAGCAAGTAGTCGTGCTATGGCTGTGAAATGCATGCAGAATTTGCAAGATCACGGGCTTATTCATCACGGTACAGCATTTATATTAATATATACCTAGCATTAGACAGTTACAACTATGGCTGAGCAATATGCTAGGCTGCTAGGCTTGGTAATTTTTAATTTTATTAGGGCTGCAACTACATGCTTTTATCACCAAAATGCTACTCTTCGCATATTCATACATCTACATGGCTAGCAGTTCCTGGTCTAAGATTTCCTGGACCCAAAGTGATTGTTTTGTTATTTGTAGATAATACTGAAATTCCGGGTTTTATGTATTATTTTGGGGCTCGACAAAAACAGCGGAAGAACTTTAAATGATTTGACAACAAGAGCTTTCAATGCTATATTTTTTGTTCAAAATCGATCATTGTAAGCTCTTTGTAGTATTGTTTCTTTGATAAGTATTCCGCACACTGCAGTTAAACGAAAGCAAAGTATTTTAACACGAAACGAAAATTAGCAAAATGTGCGCGACACAGTCGCACGTGTGCAGTTTGTACCAGTCTGAGCCTGTATCCCAGATGCGCATTATTTTTACAAATGTGGCTCATTACCATACCATCCGCCTGGAATCTTGCACATTTGCAAGCTAAAAATCGATGAACTTTTGCATTTGGCTTGCTTTCGGTTTACGCTTGTTCGCTCTATCTTTTTGTTCATGTTTATACGAACTTGTGCACGGTGAAGACGTACATAGTCATGCAGATATGAAAGTGATAATAGGATTATGTTGCAATGATAAATAGGATTATGTTGCGATATTTTTCGAGGCAAAAACAGATAGATCGTTACTAATTAAGTTTAACATAGTTACATCAAAAAACTCAATGAATAAAGTTTACAAGGAATAATTCAAAGGTTTGTATAAAATATTTGGTTCATTAACGTGTCATTTCTTTATTTTTAGTGTGTGATGATCATCAATTCAAGGATCAAATGTTATTTTACAGATTTCGCAGAGATGACGGGAGCGATGGTTTTGACAAAGAAACAGAATTGGTATTTCAAGGAATTGATCTTTATAACAGGTTGGTGAGTTAATTAACCACACTAAGGTCAGGGATTGTGCACACTGACAATTCTTCAATAAACTAATGCGTCTGTTGTAAGATCAGGGATTGTACATCGCGACAATATTTAAATCATTTAATGCGTCTAGGTCAGGGATAGTACATATTGACAATGCTTAAGTAATTTATTGCGTCTATATCAAGGTCAGGGATTGTACATATTTATAATATTAAAGTAATCAAAAGTGTTTATATGTCAGGGTCGTTATGGCAAATGAAATTTGGTTCAAAATTCCGATTTCTTTGAATTTCTTGCAGGATTTTAGCAGATCAGCAAAAGTTCGTTGTTTTGCAAGACATTCAATACAGCATTCAAATATTTAAAACGTGTTTTGTTGCGCGACGATTCGTTGATTGGTTGGTTTTGAACAACGAAATTCAATCACGTGACGAGGGAGTGAACATTGGCCAAGCTTTGCTTTGGACTGGTGTTATAAAATCATGTAAGATATTGCTTAAAGTTTACGATACCTGTTGGTAAATATTCACCTTCGAAATGTTTGTTGATGCATATAATAACACGAATAACCCCAATAGTATTTGAATGCCACCATCACTGATAGAATTGCTGCATTTACTCGATTGATAGCCAGAGGCCGGTTGTACAAAGCCCGTTCCGCTTTAACGGTGGATAAGCCAGAATTTAAAAACGCTTTCTCGCATCTTGCAAATATATTGAATCCAACCTTATGAGCTGAGTCAATAATTAGATACAAAACTATTTTATTTATTTAAAAAACTTTTAGTTTGGCTGTACAAGGAATATACAAATACGATTTCTATTTTGAGCTTAGCCACCGTTTAAGTTAAACGGGCTTCGTACAACCCGACCGCAGGGTGCTTTTCAAGGGTGGCGCTCAATTTCCTTTCAAAAACGTCAGTGGACTTCTGAAATTTTTATATTCTATGTTCTTAAAACTTCCGAAATATATTTTACTAAACGCGCTATGAACTGTTTAGTATCCCCAGGTGCTAGTTTCCAAGATGATGACCTTTTCTACCAATTTCTCATCGAGGATATGAAATATGCCAAGCTTATGGACCTAATCAATATAAGAGACTTAAACAACAACAAGATTACGGCGACATCAAATGATAGCACATCGGCGGCGAAAAATATTTGCAATTTTAACGATGGCATGGCGCAACTTCAAATCAGCAAATCAAAAGGTTTGTATCCACATTGCCAATGTCAAGGTCAGGGATTGTACGCATTTATGATCATTGTATAATTTAAATTGTCCTAATCAAGATCAGTGTATTACATATTCATAGTATATGAACCAGCAAAACCGTCTATGTCAAGATCAGGGATTGTGGATGTTTATAATATATACGTCATTTAAAATGCCTGTATCTAGGTCAGGGATTGTACATATTTATAATTAAAGAAAGTGAAGCGAGTATCGAAGGTCAGGGATTGTACATATTTATAACATTAGAATGATTTAAATTGTCTATATAAGAATAGTACATATTATTTGAATCATGATCTATATTTCTTCAGAAACTAGTAAACAACGTCATTCCAGTTTCGAAAAGCCTCCCAACATTCCGCCTTCGCACTTAGAAGGCGCTCTAGTATCTCCTAGACCAGGTACCAGTGATAATAATATTCATATTGTCCATGTGCCTTTTTTGCACCCGTTACTCCAAGCGACATACTTCATGTAAAATCCAATGGATTCTGACAGGAGTATACAGACGTGATGGCCAAATGCGAAAAACCAACTGATAAAATTTTGGTGGAAGTTGGCTTAAAATTAGATAGAACAGCTATATGCTCTAAACATTGTCTTAAAATGAATCTTTATACGTTGCAAAGCAGTGAATGATCGCGCCCTTGGCGTTACTACGATGTAAATAAAATTATTTAATCGTATCTTTTATTTCCCATTATTTTGATATTTGCGTCTGACAAATTGTCTTGTTTCTTAGTAGTTCTGAGAGAGGTTTCTGTGGAGGAGTTGGAAGACGAACGAAATCCTTACGTGATGAAAAAACTATCGGTAACTTCATGTATTTTATGGTTACACTTTTCGCCTGAGCTCGCAAATTTTGTTAGATAAATAATTTTGATTCAACAGTGTGTTTTATCACGCAGATTCTAAGAGATGCGGTTGGTTATGGTTTTGTGGTACGCGGCAATACGCCAGTTTACGTTCAAACTGTGGACCCCGACGGACCAGCTGCAGCCGCTGGCGTTAAGGTACGTCTGAAAGCCGGTATATAGTATCAGAGTCTTACCTTCAAAAATTTTTTATTCATTTTCCAAAAATTCCACCTCTGCTTTTTTCAACACTTTTCTATAGGTAGGAGCCCCATCGTATTTCTCTGCCCCGGTCCATATGGTCTGTTCACGCGGTCCTGATGCAACCCAAATAAAATGCAATACATTAATTTATTTCTGCAGATAAGACAGTACATCTACTCCGTGAATGGCAAGCGTGTGTTACGATGGTCTCATCGCCAAGTCGCACAAGAAATACTGAGTTCACCCAATGTCGTTGAACTAATCGTAATGATCCATTTCAGAGGGTCTTAGACTCCCTTCGAAAAATTTTGAAAACTAACTCAGGTGATCTGACCGTGTGCAAAGAAGCCTGAAACGAGTAACAGAGTAGAAATCCATTTTGATGTATTAAATCACTTCCTTCGTTTCCATTTACGATATTAGTCGGAACTTCGTAAATATGTTAGGTGGTGCAAAATATCGAGCTTGGTAACGCTGGGGCTGTTTTCCACTAGGCGGAATTTTTCGAGCGAAAAATAAATCGAGCAACGTGATTGGCTAGCAAAATAATTCCCCGAAAAAGTCGATAGCAAGCCAATCACGTTGCTAGATTTATTTCTCGCTCGAACAAATTCGCGTAGTAGACAACTGGCTTTAAGTTGTGGCAAAGAGAAGCCCACTGCAACTTTGGGAACAAAGTACATGGTACTTCGTGAGATAACAACTATTTTGAAACGAAAGTGGATTTTTATTTGACAACTAGTCCCAGTCTTTTTCCGTGATTCAGATCACCTAGATATTAATCATCAAGCGTGAATTTTAGTGTCTCGCATATGAAGTACTTTTCGGTATCAAGGCCATTTTCCACTAAGGCCATTTTGTCCGCGCGGGCGGAGCGCACAGTTTTGGGCATGCTCTGTTGCTGATTGTCCACTCTTGATCTCGCGTACACGCGGAGTGAATTGGATTAGTTTTAACTTTCCTGGCGTCCACCCGAGACCAAGTGCTGACAGACAACAACTGAACATGCTCAAAACTGTGCGCTGCGCCCGCGCGGGGGAAACGCCTGAAGTGGAAATTAGCCTTTACATGAAGGCAAAAACTGTAATGTATGTGAAAATTGTATATAACTATGCGGACATTAACAATTTTGCGCTTATTTTCAAATGCATGTGAACAAACTATACCACAAAAACGCTTTAAAATGTACATACAATTATATGAGGAATTGAAGATTTAAATAATATTACTATTGTGTCATCATTTTTTGTAAATATATAAAAATGTAATATTGATTTTGCTCATTAAAAAAACGTAACTGAGAATTTTATGTTGTTTTTCAATACTTTTTTCTTTGTTTTTCCTTGCACGATTTCAGAGAATACAATTGAAAATTTCATGATTTCTGTTTTCTTCAAAACGTGTTTGGTTTCCTTAACCAAAACATATCGAATATTTAAAATTTGCGTAACTAATTCCAAAGCAAACTATCGGAAAAAATCCGAAACCATTAAAAATTTTGTTTCGGTGACATTATTGCTTAAAACTGAAGTCTCTCAAACATTAAACATTTAAAATAGTGCCAGTTTTTGGAGGGACATAGAATGGCAGAACCGCACAAACTCCAAATAAATTTTAAAAACTCACATAAACTGCAGCACATTTTACGCAACATTTACAATAACCATACGTTACACAGCGTTTGCATACACCTTTTCTAAAATAGTTTTGTACCTCATTTTACAGCAGCTTTCTCAAACTCAGTTATAATTCATAAGCTAACTGGTCAATCAGAGCTTCTAAATTGAACCACGTGAGTAAACGAGAAATGCCAGTAAAGTACAGGGCAGAAGACTAGAAATATTTTTTCCAATCTAAGGACTAGAAATAATATTTCCAGTCTCGTACTACAACTAATCGATCTTGAGAAGTCGTTCAAAGGCCTCGAAATCAGAATTCACCGGGTTTTCAAGTACGAGTCCGATTTCGAGGCCTTTAAATAGTACTTGCAGATTAGAAGAATAGAAAAAATTTTCAGATCTCCAGACAACCTGTATTTTGAGTTGGATTATTATTTCAGTTTTTAAACTTGTGAACAACAATGCTCCACCTTCCACTAGAACCATAATTTGCGAGCAATTGGTTTAGTATAATCAATTGCCATTTACGTTGGATATATTAGCTATAAAACTCGATCTAATAGTAATGCCGTTTCGGTGGTTTGGGGGGCATTTCTCTCGGACGGGATTGAGCGGACGATTTCTTTTGCGGCTTCAATATAACGTCACAAGTAGGGCCTTTTAACGAACCCAGACTGCAAGCGACATATTTTTCAATATGTTTTTCAAGATATGCTTCAGGTGCCGAACCTTGAGACAGAACTTGATAATGAAAATCTTGTACATTAAACGGAGTTTTCGAGCTGTTACTTAGCTTGCTTTTGGCATATTCGCGAAGCTGCACCAGCTTCTGCTGACCAAGCATGTAAGCTGTAGCTTGACCGGGTACGCCCTGGTACCGAGTGATTTCTTTTTCGGCCAAATCGGAGTCATCCCAAGCGTAATGCGAGAAATACCATAAAGCTTGCGTCCTGTGGAATGGAAACGATGATAAATCATATCTATTGCTACTGCATGCTAGTACTAACCATGATTATTTAATCATTATGCAAGGTTATTTGGGATAACGTGATTTTTTAAGCAAATGACAGGCCCGCTACAACTTTGTTGACGATTTTCTTCTTTGAGTGGATTGTACAACAATAAATTAAAAAGAGATTAAACCTTTATGTCTTAATGCCCATTTACAGTGGCGATTTTTGCTGCGACTTTTCGCCTGTTGAACGATGTGATAGAGTCGATAACTGGCGAATATACTTGGTCCAACAATTTGCTAGTGCACTGGCCAGTCAACATACTCGATCACATACGGCAAAAAGAGAGAAATCGCAGCAAATATCGCCCGTGTAAACGAGCTTCTAGACTATCTTTTAAGTTAAAAGAAAAGTTTTCAACGGCCATCTAAAATTTCAAAATCACATGATTGAAAAGAACCTATATCCAAAAATGCTAGCGCAATTGAACGAGGACTATTCAGTTCTGACATCAACCTTCATCAAGAAATGAGGAACGATGTTTAATTTATACATTCCTCAAATAATGATCCACCAAATATTTTGTAACTGCTAGTATTAACTATGATTAATTCATCATTTTATATCCAAAATTTTAGGGCACTAAAGATTTTTATAATTTTGCATGGCGCAAACAACAATATAAGCATCAGTTTGAGGATACACCACGTATATTTATTATTGCTAAGCTATCGGTCCGTTAACCCGAACCTTCGTCAGTGCAACACGAAGGTTCTACTGGTTGTTGCACTGACGAAGGTCCGAGTTAACGGAGGTGTATCCACAAACTGACGTTAATAGTATCATGCTTACCTGGCATTTCTTGCAACAGCATGACTTCATACAGCTTCCTCTTGTCCCATCCATCCTTGTTTCTTCTCGTATTCACTTTTTCATCTTGTTCGTTCGTTTCTGCATTGCCTAATGGACAAACAAATGATAACGCCTACGGTGCTGAGCCAATGGTCAACCATAGTTTGCGGAAGAGATGGTTTGGACACTCATTAGAATTTAAGTGTAACTCATTAACTATGTTGAGTCTTGGTTTATGCAGGAATAGATACTTTAATTTTTACCTGAGTGTTGTTTTTGAGCCAAATCATGCAATAGCAATGCTGGAAATGACCAATTGTTCAAGTCACGGACGGAAAACTTTTCCAACGCATTGCCACTGCACGATTTGGCTCATGCACAGTACTCACGCGAAAATTAACGTACCTATTCTTGCGTAAACCAAGACTCAACATAGTTAACGAGTTACATTCACATTCTAAGGAGTTTCAAAACCATCTCTTCCATAACTATGGGTCAACGGAAGCAGATAGTCTAGAAGCTTGATCAAAGGTATTGTTCTATACACAACAACGGTAATGTCATGATGTCATGATGTCATGTCAGATGTCATGATGTCATTAACATCATGACATCTTTATTCGGAATAAGTATTATTGTATTTATGCTGAGATAGTATAGAAGCGTTGTACTATCATCTTGTTCACTTTGTTGACAGTTAATGGAAGACGATGGTCGGGAAGCTTTACTGAAGTTAGTGTCCTATCTTCTTGTTTAATTTGTAGGGTTCGCTACCTGACAGGGAACTTGTAATCATAACTGCACCAGTTTATGTTTTAAAAATAAATCTGCGCTATGTCATCATGAACTATAGCTTTCATTCAGTACACACCTGTGTTCAAATCATCCACTTTCTGTTCAGTAATTGTCACCACACCTTTTTTTGTCTTGCCTTCGTTTACTAACGCCTTCGTTTCGTTAGTCTCCGCCATTCTAAACGATCTTCTAAACGATCTTACAATTAATTCAGTTAATTGGGCATCTTACAATAAATGTTGCATGGATTGTAATAAATCAGCAAAGCTTTTGCCACAGCGAAAATGGACTTAAGCGCATCGTTAGTTCAAAACGCGCCAAATCACATTAACAATAGATTGCCTGAAAGGGAATACAAATTTAGTTTTCCGAAATGGTTCTCTTTTTGGAGAAGCTGCTTTAACAATAGAAACACAAAATTAACTTACTGTGTTCAAAATGCGGTCATTAATTCACATTCCGGGTTAAAGTGTAACGTTTTTTGCTTTCCACAGGAGGTAGAAGTGTTTTCAAAGGCTACTTCGTAAGTTTCACACTGCAAGTGCTTAGAGATAAACAGATTGTCACTTTTCAACAAGGCGGTCTCATAAATATTGTATGTTAATTTCAAAGATGGACGACAGAAGCGTCTTTTTGTGTTTGACTTTGAAAAAATTGCTTTTGCAAATTCGCGATAAGAAAATTAACGATTGCACTTTTCTGCGAAGCAGAAATTATTAAAAAAAAGCGTCTCAAAAAATGAATGTTCTTAAATTCAAATTACAATACGTTTTATTACAATAGAATGCTTGTTGCAATTGGAATGCAAAAACTTCTTAAAGGCTGCTTTCCAGTTACGCGTTTTTGACACGCACGTACACGCACGTAAAAATTAAGATTATAATAAAACCAATATTATAAGCAGTCGCAAGAAGAAACGTCGACAATTTCGAATTCTAAACAACCACGAGTCTACTTGTTCTTGTATTTTTAAAAACCATAAAACTTTGAAGGATTTAAACTTTTACGTGCGTGTACGTGCGTGCCAAAAACGCGTAACTGGAAAGCAGCCTTAAGGCTGCGTAAAAGTTTAAATCCTTCAAAGTTTTATAGTTTTTAAAAATACAAGAACAACATGTTTAGCCGTGTCTGACGACAATTTCATAACTCTTTGGTAAAATTCATGCAAACATGGAAAGCGAAGGCTCATTGGCTTCAGGAAGGCGTGAATCAAGCGGAAAACGGCATAGACGGGCGATAATCTTGATAGAAGTAACTGTGGCGATTTACTTCAGTAAGGGCTGGTTTCCATATAGTCTTAAATGTAGCAAGCGAAGAGTCACGATATCTCTCGACGGCCAAAATATTGTATCTTCTTCGCAGTAAATCTCCTAGAAAACATACTTACTATCTATTAACAATTGCTTTACTAATAATTAGTTGGAAACTGTAGTTATTCCGCTGGATAGAAAATTCATGACCCTATCTTTACGACGATTACGACCATATGGAAACCAGCCTTACGTTCAGTCTACTTTGCGTAACATGAACGATCTGGGGGGAAAACTGGGGGGCAGAAAACAAATTGGGGAGAGCAAGTGCCCCCCTTGCCTCCCCCCCCCAACCTAGCGCTGTCACTGGTTTCACCACATAAAAGACGTATGAATCAACACAATTTTCTCCCACGAGTTGCGCGTAAACAACCAGCTGCTGTGGTCCAAACGGAAAACCCCTCTATTGAATACCCGTAGATCAGCGCGCAGGTGAACACGTCTTCTTTCACAAGTTCCTTGACGAGTTCACTTGCTCTTGTGTACGACGAACAAGCTGTTCTTGGCGGCCGAACACATTCGCAAGTTAGCTTACTGAAAAGCTGGCATGTCGAGCTCTTGAACAAGGTTTTTTGTCAAAGGAAAAACCATAGGAAAAACTTGTCAATCGTCGAAGTACACACGAGGGGAGGCGGGGGGTTCGACCGCACCCCTGTAGCTACGTATCTGCTTGTGATAGAAAACTTGAGAAGCAAATATTGTTCGTCTGTCTCTGTGCGGCGCTGAGCACCCAGATCGCATGTTCACGATTAAAACTGATTCACGATTAAGAAGTTTCAGAAGTAGACACAGGTTTGTTTCCTTTTTGGGCAAATGCGCTTGTGACCCTGCCCACGCGTGTTGCGTGACGCCCACGTAGAAGCAAATTAGCAGACAATATGGCAATATTAACAAAACATGATCGGTGAAGTCAAAACAATCAACAATTTTTGAAAAAGTATTTTAAAAAATGACTTCCCTGAATGATATCGATGCCGTTCGAGTCAGAGTAACCGTAAGTTTATTGAAATTTGACTATGTTTTCTTTGAAATCTCATATCAAAAGAAAACCTGTTATTTTTATACGTGTACAAGTTAGAGACATTCAATGTGTTAAACTGCGTAAAAGATCTTGCTAAAACAGCTATAATCTCTTGTTTAATCCATGACTTCATGCAAAGTTCTCACCCTCATGAGTAAAATCATCTGGTGTTAGGTTGAGTATAATGTATAAGTATGGTGCACTTTTGGAATAAAACTGTTATAAACACTCTATTTCTCTAGCTCGAAGAAAATCCAAACGATTTTCGTCGTTTTGTAATTGATCCAAATATAACTACTTTTACTGATCTACACAAATGGATTCAAAGAGCATTTTATATCAAAAGGTAATAGACAGTGATTAGAAACTTATTAGCTCATTAAGACGCTTGAATGTGCCTTCATGATTGCTCCATCCTAGCCTAAACAAGAGAAATTGGCTAATAGCGTAGTTAAACTATTGACTAGCAAGTGTTTTGCCCTTATGCATAACATTATCTGGCATTAGAAAGAATAAAATATATAAATACTATTACTGCTAGTTTTGTTATTATTATCATTTAAAAATATTTATACATGGTACTGATGGTAGCCTTTCACCTGTGTGATTTGTAAAGGGCTGTGTGTTTTAAAGAATTACAGAGTTACTACTACAAAGTTCTATTTATAGATGATATCACAACTATTACTATAGCATTTACTATTACAAACCACTGCTATTAACAAATTTCTTTTAGACAATAAAACAAACATTTTGTGGTGGTGACAGGCTTGAAAACCACATGAAACAACATTTTAAGCATGGTGAATGGTTATGATAGTTCTGAAAAGAACTGTTTAAGATATTTAGTAATAATGCTAGACTTTTAAGAAGATGTATTATGTAGGAGAAGTTAAGGACAAGCATTTATAAGTATTACTATTATGTTTCCTATTACAGATACTATTTCTGTAATATGGATATATGGGTGCATCTTCAGTCGAGGAGTTTTCTAAACTATCTGTCAATTTCTCTTGCTAGTTCATTGAGTGGCAAATGCTGTTTTGTGTGCTCTATTTATATGATTCACTCCATCTTTTGCCAGATTATTTTTACTTCTCAAAGGGAACTCTTTCCACTGAATAGGATAATAAGTTCATCTAGCAAATTGTACATAAGCTTTTATGTATTATCCACTAGATGGGACCTATTAACCTATAACATTTGCAAAAGTATACAATCTTGTACAACTCTCTAAGATTGCTCCAATTTTTCTTACAGGTTGTTGGAAATATCATACAAACTTTCGTGTGGTGACAGCCTCTTGAATTTCACCATTTCCTCTGACAAGGACCTATGGGATGCTGTGATTGCAACAGTAAATTCTCCTTACCTGGAATTGAGTGTTCATGTCCTAGATGGAAGTAAGAATATATATGTTGATCAAGGACATATTGAAACTCTGTTTTTAACCGTTCATTCAAAATACACCCCAATGAATCTATTTGTATTTTTCACTTTGTCTAACGCCAAACGGTTTACTCAATCAGGGTGCTAATCTTGGATCTGAATGGCTTCCAAGGCCAGTTGCTATTGAATAGCCCATGCCTTTGTGACCCTTTTCGCTATTCAATTTTGTTTAATCCCAAAGAATAGATGATTCCAGCTTCAAACTAATTTTGAATCTGGGCAAGAAGAAAGGAATCCATCACAACACCTGGAAAAAGCATCATAAACTTAGTAAAATAGAAAAAATTTCGTTCCGAAATTTTGTAAAATCTGGAAAATACAGCTAAATGAATTAAGGTTGTCCTCTGAAAGTCAAAACTTAAAACTCTAAAACTTCGACCTTTATGACCGGAAAGCATCATGGGTGATTTTATTTGCGTTTTTTTGCATTGTCAATGGTTAAAATGTCAAACACAATCTTATTTTGATCGGCCTGACAAATATTTGACAGTTTAACCATGCAAAAAAAACGTAAATAAAACCCCCATGATGCTCTCCAGTCATAAATGTCGAAGTTTTGGAGTTTTAAGTTTTGACCTTCAGAGGACAACCTTAATTGATTTTGCTGTATCTATCTAAACCATCTGTCCATCGATATGTCTATCCATTTCGGCAGACCTCTCTTTTGGTGCACTGTCTGCTAACTGAGTGTGGGAAAGGAGATTGTAAATACACCCTCAGTTAGCAGACGATGCACCCGAAGAGCGGTCTGCTGAAATGCATTGTGCCTTTTACTAAGTTTTATTTGGTCATTCCAAGTTTAATTTTTGGTATCTCTCCTAAGTTACTCAAACAGTTCTTTTCAGAAGCCGGTTGTTTGAAAGTTGGATAGCGCTATCCACGGGATAGTGAATTTTTCAACATTCTTAAAATTGGACAAGACATGTCGAAACTTCCATTTTGGTCAACAATGTATATAGTAGACACTTTAATCTATCGGTACAAGTCGTAATGTTATATTATGACCATCAGTGGGAAATTTTACGAAGGCTACAAAAAATCACTATCCAGTGGATAGCGCTATCCACCTTTCAAACAACCGGTCCCAGGGGCCGGTTGTTCGAAAGTTGGATAGCGCTATCCATTGGTTAGTGAATCTTTCAACATTCATAAAACTGAACAAAAGATGTCAAAGCTTCCGTTTTGGTCAACGATATAAACATTAGAGACTTTAATCTATTGATACCAGTTGCAATTTTAAGTTATAACGATCAATGGGAAATTTTACGAAGGCTACAAAAAATCACTATCCAGTGGACAGCGCTATCCACCTTTCAAACAACTGGTCCCAGAACTATAGAAACCATTCACCATAGTCAAAACGTTATTTCATGCGATTCTAAAGTTTGTTACCACTACAAAATCTTTGTTTTATTACCAATTGTTTTTCTATCCACAGGTCTCCCAAT
>JAODVM010315253.1:0-11690 GCA_025400095.1 Phenganax marumi
GCTCGATTTGCTAATGATTCTCGCGGTTCTTCATATCGTAATAATGCCGACCTTATGAAAACAGGGCGGGGTAGATATGATTTTGGTTTAAAATCAACACGTAGAATCAATCCACATGAAGAAATATTTACAGGATACGGACGGGAATACTGGTTAAATAGACATTAAATGTAAATAATTTTTATTTTAATTTTGAATAAAATTTTACATTTTACAAGCCTATCGATCTAAAAATGCCGGATAGGAATCCACCCCTTTGATTTCTTCTTCTTTTTTGACCTCTTCTTCTCCTATATCGACCGCCTCTTTGACTTTTTCGTCCACGGCACTTCCCGCATCAAGAAGATCCTTGCTAAAGATAACTGCGAAGATATTTGATCCGTTGGGATTTTTAAGTCCTTTCGTAGTTCAGCTCAAGTGTTTATTTCAAGTGTTGTGCATGGAAAAAGTGGGATGGGGTGACACGTTACAGGGGGATGCCTTTAATAAGTGGATGTCTACGATTCATGAACTCAAATCACTAAACGCTATTCGAGTTCCCAGATGTTATTTCAATCGAAATTCGCATGCCATCGAGACACAACTGCATGCTTTCAGTGATGCTTCCAATAAAGCGTATGCGGCAGTGATTTATACCAGAACCATGTATGAGAGCGGCAATGTTCAAGTCAGATTTGTGGCCTCGAAGACTCGAGTGGCACCTGTGACGACGCAGACAATTCCACGTCTTGAACTGCTCGGTGCAACAATTCTCGCGTGGTTGGTGAGCACAGTAACGGAGTAGCTGCCGAAGAATATTCGTACATTTTATTGGGTCGATTCGATGACGATGCTTTGCTGGGTCAAACACGACAAGGTCTGGAAGCAGTATGTTAGTAATCGAGTAGAGGAAATCAGACGCTTAACGATCTGAGAAGACTGGCGTTTTTGTCCTGGTGTAGTAAATCCGGCAGATATTCCATTGCGGGGATTGTCTGGCTCTGAATTAGCAACGAACCAACTGTGGTGGAATGGTCCACCTTTCCTGCTACTACCCGAATCGGAATGGCCGGTGTGCCCAGCGACGACAACGATCAGTAGCGAAGCTTCTGTGGAGCTTGTAAAGAACCCACCAAGCATTGTACATGCTCTTACAACGACATCAATGGATACAGAGATTTATAGTGACATTTCGAAGGTGATTGACTGTGAACACTTTAGCAAATTGAGTCATTTGTTACGAGCTACAGTGTATGTGTTGAGATTTGTCCGCAACCTGAAGAGCAAGGTGCGAAAATCATCTGTACCGTCAGCGGCACTAAACGAGGAATTAATGGCAGACGAAGTAAAGGAAGAAGAGTCGGTTTGGGTAAAATCCGTCCAATTATTGACGTTCCCCAAAGAAATACATTTCATGAAGGACAAGGAGCATTGTGCCCCACCAGTTTTGGTCAATCAATTTGGGTTGTTTCTTGACGAACAGGAAATATTAAGATATAAGGGAAGAATAAACTAAACCACACTTCCACTGTTGACGAAGGCACCAGCAATGCTACCGTCAAAGCACTGGTTTACTGAATTAGTTATACGAGACACACACGACAGAGTCAAACATGGCGTTATTCGAAATATGCTAGCAGTAGTTAGAGAACGCTTTTGGATTATCTGTGGCAGGGAGGCTGTTAAAAAATCATTACGCCATTGTGTTGTGTGCCGAAAGGTGGAAGGATTGCCGTACCGACCACCAAGTTTACCCGACTTACCCAATTACCGAGTGTCTGAAAGTCCACCATTTTCACATACTGGTTTGGATTTTGCGGGACCGCTGTACGTAAAGACATCAAAGTGCGTGGAACATTCAACCTTGAAAGGTGCCTGAAACAAGGCTTGGGTGTTACTGCTGACGTGTGCTGTCACGAGGGCACTGCATTTAGAGCTTGTGCGCGGAGTAGATGTTCCGACATTTCTACTAGCTATTCGAAGATTCGTCTGTCGTAGAGGACTTCTCGCTACATTCATTTCCGACAATGCGAAAACGTTCAAGGGTGCTGCAAGAGAATTACAAAGAATAAATCGATCGCAAGAAGTGCTTCGCTATCTTGCTGGCAATCACATTACTTCGAAATGCATTGTTGACAGAGCTCCCTGGTGGGGAGGGTTTTGGGAGAGAATGGTGAAAACCGTGAGGCTTAGCCTCAAAAAGACTATTGGTCGCTCGGCAGTAACTTATGATGAACTGTTTACATTCTAACAGAAATTGAATCGATAATCAATGCTCGGCCCATCACCTATGTTTACGATGACCAAGAATCGGTGTCGTATGCTCTCTCTCCGTCTCATTTAATCTATGGTAGAATGATTACCATGATGCCTCACAGTAGTCACTTTGAGATTGTTAGCACGAATAGCTCACTTACTCGTAGGGCAAAGCATCAAAGAAATGTACTTTGACAGCTCATCAAGCAATGGCGACAAGATTATCTGCTTAATCTTCGGGAGAATTCGTCCGTGAAGAAGAATTCGAACACTTCCCCTAATCCTGAGATCAAAGAAGGTGATATAGTATTACTCAAATCAGACTCGACAGCCCAAAATTTTTGGCAGTTGGCAAAGATCGAAGAGCTTATAGTCAGCCAATATGGAAAGGTTAGAGCGGCTATTGTCGTCACTATCAACAACCAGGGTAAATCATCAAGATTGCGGAGAGTAATACAGCATTTAATCCCTCTGGATATTCGAGTGAATTCGCAGGATTCTTGGAAGGAGGCAGTTATCGAAGTGAGCACGCAATTACGTCGAGCAGCCGCTGTGGCAGGAGAACTACAACGAAGAAAGAACAGTTAAAACCGAACAGTTTAGTTTGATCTCAAGGAGAATCAAACTAGGGGAGTGTTAAGAACCGTCTATTAGTTATACATGTTTTGTTATTATGCCACGTGAACAATGCGTGAGACATTTTACCAGGAAATAGTGGGGGGACTAGCAAAGACTTATGGGTAAATTTTTTGTAGAAGAACTAGTAGCTATACATGTAGAGTTGAACAAACTTGCAAAATAAAACATTAAAAATGATACGATTCATTACAGTAGTCTTACCAACAACATGAGAACTACGAATCCAAGGATAGTGCAAAGTTTCAAGAGACAAGCGCTGATGAAGACGCATAAGGAAAAGCTGTGTAAGATGGGTTCATAGCTGGCTACTAGCTTTGAATGTTGAAGTAATGAATTTCAGAAAATGGCATACTGCATTTAATGTTCAGAAGTGTTTGAACACTATTCACAGCGTTCATAATGATATGCGAAGTGAAAATAGATAAGATAGAATGGATTAAACGCCTGAAAGAGCATGCACATGCGTAGTGAGGATATGCAGGGTATAAATAGAGAAGGTTGAGAAAGGAAAAAACCTCCTTTTGCTCAGTTCTTCCTGGCGAGCCAGTAGACATGGAATTAATAATTGGTATGTGAATTTTGTCATTGCCGAGGCTGTACGGTATCCAGTAGAGGCTGCCGGAGACAAGGTCGAGAATCAGGCTCAACAACCACCTGGAGAAGACATCGTTCAAGATGAAGCAGGCGTTGTCAATGCAAACAATGAATTGCACGCGCTGGAGGAGTTAAAAGTGAGGCTTGCCATCGTGAAAGAGACGGTAAACAAATTTACGACAGCTTTGCTGGAGAGCTTACTGGCGTGTTTACTGGAATACGCGGCCTGGCCATTACCGGAATGTAACAAGTTTGATGTGTTGGCAATGATGAATATGTTGCAAAACAAGGCTCATGATACCAAGCATGAACAAAAGGCTTATTATCGTTTGCCGTACTGAAATTTGTGAGAGAAAATTGATACACCAATCGCACAGTTTCAGACGTTATTACTCAGGTTACTTGGTGATAATGATAAAGATCATCAGAAAGTGTTCAATATTACCGCCAAAGTAGAGAAGAAATATCGCGCCATCGAGGAAACCAACATGCGACGTGATGGGGTTTAATGTTTGATGGCGCAGGCTCAGATAAATCCTCAACCATATCCCCGAAGGAGGACTGTTCGGTGCTTCTACTGTCAAAGGCTCGGTCATATAAAAGCAAACTGTCCAGCGCGAAAGGAGGATGTGGCAACAAGAGGTCATGGGCGTGGGCAAACCTCATAAGCTGATGGTGTGAGGGTGAATTTGTAAACATTGACTGACATTAATGATGTTCTTTGTAATACTATGGTCTCGTTTTACATTTAGAGATGCTTGGTTAGGATTGTAATAATGACTAATAAATGGAGCAGCGTTGTCTAAAGAGCTGAAAAAATAATAATAATAAATAGAAATCTTTGACAATCTTGGTTTGTTTTCTGGCGCTTTGTCGCAGGGGTTGATGACCGTGAAAATGGGGTCCCTAAAAAAACCCCTCCTGGTGCTACTGGGTCACGGTTCTCATCTCCTCGTTGACTTGGCGGGATTTCACAGACAAGGATCGAATGTTCAATAATCTGTTTCTAGGTTACAATGGAGTGGGAAAAGAATGATCAGTTTAATAGTGATATTATGCAGGCTACTGAAAACATGAATATACAATGATGGGTAGATTTTCGGGGGAACCCCGTCAATGTTGGCGAGGGGATGACGCCTAATGGGGGCTTTTGCACCACGGTGGCTAGAGTTAAATCAGGGGAAATTATAGGGGACATTAATCAATTGGTTCTTCGTGACCCAACTTCTCTTTGTGTGGGTGAATTGCATAATCATGTGGCAGAGTGGGAAGCAACTGTCGAGGCATCTAATCATCACACACTAGCACAACAAGAAATGCTGGCAATAATCAGAAATAAAGTCTCAGTTTTTGCATACTTTCGGCATTATTGAGGCTCATTTTGTGGAGTGGAATATGATTCTGCCCAACCTCCTCGTAGAATCTTCCCAAATAATCCCTCTTGTGAAGAATTTGTTGGTTTTATTCGGAAAACGTTAATAGAACGAGTGAAATCAGGTGCAATATCGTTATATGGAAAGGTTGGGGAGGTTACACCATGACAAGTTGTGTTACCAGTTACAGTGGAACCGACGAAGCCACGCTTGTGCAATGACGCCCGATATTTAAATTTATGGATGCATGATCTCCCATTCCAATTGGATAAGTTGTCTGATTTGCCTCGATATGCAAGCAAAGACTCTTTTCAAACAGTTATTAATCATAAGTCAGGGTATGACCACATTTTGTTGACGGAAGAAAGCCGTACGTTCTTCGGTATGCAGTAGGGTGGCTGGTATTTTACATACAATACGTTGCCATTTGGATGAAAGTGTGCTCACCCTATATCTATCATAAGACTGGATTCCTCGCTACGTATTATTTTTGGACAATTGGAATCCCGTGTTCATTGTACATTGACGATCGCCATAATGTCAACTGCGGGTTTCATCTAGCGAGGGCGTGTATTGTTCTTTTGGGACTGACCAAGAGCGGAGATATGGGGCTGTTCGAGCGGCAATGTGTATTACTTGGTAACACTTGGTTATTTTTTGGGCATTGATAAGTCAATCTTTATTCACCAATTGGTTGTCCTGTATCTTGGCTTCTTGTCCTATTCTGTTGAACAAGCATTTTCCCTAATCAGTAAAAAGCATGAGCGATTTATTTCTCTTGTCAAGGATTTACTCCAATGACAAACAGTAACAGTTAAGACTCTTCTGCGGCTTGTTGGTAAATGTGTTTCCTTTTCCCTGGCGGTTCAGGCTGCTATCTTATGTAACAGGGAAATGAACATGATGATATCCTGGGGCCAGCGTAGTCGGAAATATATACCATTAACTGGCAGGCTAAGGCAAGAAGTGGAACATTGGTTGTTCTTGGAGCATTGGGATGCATCATTACCGTGGAGAGAGGAGCGTCACATACGTGCATCAGTTGCGATGGATGCTTCTTGGACTGGTTGGGGTGGCTGTCTCCTGTCATGGATTTCTTGTAAAGTCTCGGATTATTGGCGCGAGGAAGAACGTGGGTGTGATATTGCGACAAGGAAGCCATGGCAATACATCGGGTTCTGCGAGCATGTCAGGAACATCTACGGGGTTCGTGGGTGGATGTCATGGTTGATAACCAGGTGGTGGTAGCCGCGTGGAATAATCAAGGAGCATGTAGTCGCTCACTGAATGATCAAATCAAAATGTTATTCTTTACAACGGCTGAATTGAATGCTTCTCTCCATTTGTTTTACATCCGTACGAGGGACAATCTGGCTGATCAACCCTTGCGTCGGTTGTCGTTATCGGATAGCCAGTTATCTCCTCAATTATGGGAGTTAGTTCAGGATGAATTTGGTGGCAGTCAGGGTCATTCCTGTGACTTAATGGCACTAGACTCAACGTGATGAAAGATTTGGATGGAAAGTCGTTACCTCACTTCATGCCGTGTCCGTCGGTTGGGTCAGCAGGAGTAAACCTATTTGCCCAAGACCTTCATCAGCATCAGGGGTTTTTACAACGGCCATATGTCTTTCCACCAGCTGCGCTAGTTGGGCCATCATTTCGATTTTTACAGTCTTTCCAGCAATCTAGTACCATTCTTGTTTTAGATGTGTGTATCCAAGGAAGTACTGGTGGCCATTGATCCAATCCCGGGCAAGTAAGGCCCTCCTATTGGCATCACAGGGTGATACTCAGGCGTTGTTGATTCTGTCTAGGAGTGGTTGGGTGCCTCATAAGGGACTCTCTGCCGATCTGTGGACGCTTGCCGTGTGTTTTAGTGTGGGGGTTAACGCTATTGTGGTTGCTGTTGTGTACTAGTCGGTTATTGAGTTAGGGTGTGTGCTATAGAAGAGAATTTCTTGTTGGTAATGTACCAGTATTGCTTCTTTGTTGTGTAGACACTCCCAATGATGGTAAAAATTTTTGTTCCATCTGTTAAATGCCCGAAATGTGCTCATGCTAATGATATCAACTTTTGCTATTGCCTACGATGTAGTTATCAGCAGCAAGTTCTGCGTATGCCTCACAAAGAACCCATTGAAGTTGATCCGGTGAAGCTAGAAGAACGTCTTCAACAATTAATGATGTATGATCGTGTAACTAGTTATTCTAAACAAAAGGACGCTGTACAACGTGAACTGGAGTCCTTTCTGGCTGCCCTGCCTAATCATGTTACAATAACGAATGTTACACCTTACGATGTCTGTCGTTTCCTTATATTCAAAGATACACATCGAAAAATGCAGGTGCACGTGAATGGGTGCTCTTTTCTCAGTAAACGTGGACAGCATTCGTGTGGTTGTCCAGTTAGACTATCGTATAAAACTGTTGACTCATATTGGCAAGTTACGTGCTATTTTTCATGCGCATAGTCGCGATGGCGAGTGGGATGCTCGCTTAGGTCTTGGAAATCCTGCAGCGGATTGTGTAGTGAAGAATTATCTTAAATGTATCACGAAGGAACAGTTGCAAGCCCGAATCACATCAAAGCAAGCCATGCTGTTTTTTATTGATAAGTTGACCCCAACGTTCTGAGCATTTGCAAATAATACTTGATAAGCTGGGACTGCCTGCAGTACACCGTTTTATTGTGGCTCAAGATCAGGTTTACTTTAAAACTGTGTTTTTTAGTGGGGACAGACCGGGCAATCTTGGTCAAATTAAGGTGCAGGAGATTTTACGGCTCCCGAACGATGACAGTTTTTTGTTGAACCGTATATGGGGTAAGACTTTAAGGGACGGAGACGAAAATGTATTCGGCATCAGGCATAATCCTCATGTTGTGATTTGCCCTATCAGGGCCATCGAGCAGTAGGTGGAGGTGGCTCAACATTTGGCAGTTGACCTTACTAAGGGCTATCTTTTTCGTCCAACTACACCATCTGGAGGCATTCAGGATGCTCCATTTACCTCATCGGCTGCGGAGTCCCGCTTGAAGGTTTATTTAAAGGATATGGGCGCAGATAACGGTGAGACGTTACATGGCTTCCGGTCGGGCTGTGCAATTACTTTGGCACTGCGGGGCGTCAAATTGTTTGAAATCATGGATCATCTGGGTTGGACGTGATGCCATACTGCATTGTACTATCTTCAGTTGGCTAAAGTTCTCAACCCATGTGGGGCCTCTGCAAGGTTGGCTGCATCCTCCTCTGATAACACTGTTAATGACTGGGAAGATCTGAACCAGCTACATCGTTTTTTTAGTGCTTTTCCTGACACAAATGTGCAGAAGAGAACTTTGTCGTCTACTTGATATGTATTAGGGGAATGTTTCATAGGGCTTTACGAGCAATGTTTGGCTCTGAAACTTAAAAAATGATGAGTGACTATCTCTGATAAACCTAGGTACTTCAGGTCTTATCAGTATTGTGTATTTGGCTTTTTCCTGGTCTTGTTTCGGCAATAACGTCATGTGCCTTAGTGTGTGTAGCGGTAGAGTATTGGAGATTAGAGATGAGGAATGAGGAGGATTGAAGTAAGTATTGGGGAATTGAGGGGAATTTGGAATGGAATTGATAAATATGAGTGGTTGACGTAGCACCGCAGGAAGCGGGGTGGGGTGTTGATCACTATTTTGTCCATATCTTAATTTCACTGAGCAAAAGGGGTGAGCGATGTGTAATAGAGTACTATTCACAGCGTTCATAATGATATGCGAAGTGAAAATAGATAAGATAGAATGGATTAAACCGCTGAGAGAGCATGCACATGGGTAGTGAGGATATGCTGGGTATAAATAGAGAAGGTTGAGAAAAGAAAAAACCTCCTTTTGCTCAGTTCTTCCCGACGGGCCAGTATACAAGGAATTACCCACCCACCTCCCACAAAATTCACGCATACTGTACAGCCTACATCCATAACCAAGCTGGGCCAGCTTGGTTCAGCCTGTTGATCACTATTTTGTCCATATCTTAATTTCACTGAGCAAAAGGGGTGAGAGATGTGTGATAGAACACTTTTGAGCCAAATATGTCGATGCTATACAACACGATTGTTTCGCACCAGAACGTACAATTCACAATTAGAGAAATACGACATGGAAATTGTTTTAATTCTTTATTTCCCTATTTAGAATTTATGACAAGACTCGATTTACAGCAAAATTTTGACATCACAAATTTACAATTATTGATTTAGTATTTGACATAAATTCATGCATCTGCATTGTAATCATCAGTGTTGTTCATATGAGATGGCATAAAGATACATCATTTGTTTGATTGACGTCAGTTTTCCCTTGAAGGCTCATTGCATTCACGTATTTCTGGCTTGGGGTTGAATTCGCTCTTTACTACTGATCTTGACCGTAGTTGTTTGATAGATTTCTGACAACTTCATTGAACGTCCATGACTGACAGCTTAAAAGTCATGAAATACGATCCAGCACCAAGTATAGTATGTAGTGCAGTACGTATATATCTGTCTTTGTTAGCAGTTGGTAAACTCCAAACTTCATTTTTCTTATTTGAGATTGGATTATTGTAGTTTTGTCCTTGGATTCGTGCACTTTTACCTGCCATGAAAAGTGAGCACTTGATTAGTATACGTCAGGTCAAAGCGAACAGTAGTTTCAAGAGCGACACGGCAAATTTTTTTTTAACAAACTTTACTTCAAATATGATGCATGATGATGATTGATGTCTCTGCAATAATGAACAGTATAAGAATGCAGATAAAGACAATGGCCAATATGAAATTTACAAAACTTACCTGTTTAAAGCCTTAAAGTCACCGATGGGGAATGTTCTTGTGTGCCTAATGCAGGGACATAGGCCCTCCAGTTAGAGGAAGGCAAAGATGTTTTGTGTTCGCTGCAGTAAAGGTTGCAATTGCTGTTGTTGACATTTTCTTGTTCTGCTTTGAAGAATAACTTTTCAGTGTCTTATTCATGCAATATCACAGTGATTTTTAATTTCATTCTTGTATTACCCATCTGTTTTTATTTATTAAATACTAGAATATCAAATAAGTGACACATAAGCAACATATGTGATCAATTTGTGTTCTATAGTCAGTTGTCATTTGCCTAATAAGTTGTACGTATCGCTTTTCTCCGATTAAATATTTATTTGGACAGCGTATTTTTGTCAGATGTATTTTCAAAAAAGTTAGTATTAAAATCACCAAGAATGATGACAGGAGTACTTGGATCATCTGTATAGGTAGAGTGCAAATGTTTTAAAGCATCTATGAACATTGAAATTCTTACTGTTGATTCGGAACGATAAATTCCTACAATGTGTAAATTATTTAATGGTTGGTTTACTTTCATTAATGTTATTTCTACATTATTATAATTGCACCTTGAAGGTTCTAAGACTAGTTGTATGTTGTTTTTTTACATAAACAGCAATGCCATAAGGTGTTCTAGTACCATTTGGGATAAAATCATTTGTGAACAGATGGAAGCTTGGAATCTGGTAAAATGCATTGTCATCATCACTGCAAAGAGCAGTTTCTACAAAAATAGTGATATCTGCTGCTTTTACATTGTAATCACTCACAACGTCAGCAACGTGAAGATGTAATTGTCTCACATTTTGGAATAATATTTTCAATGTCTCACTAGTATCATTATAGAGAAATGGAAGATGACTTCAAAGTACAGAATTTTCTTTTAGTCTTGTCATTTCGTTTTGTACTTTCTTGCTCATGGTTTTCTTCGAGTTCAGATTAAGAATGTGTAATCCCAAAATAGTTTTAAGTCTGCTAAGTGCAACATAATGCATGTGCTCTCGCTTTAACGATGGAAGGTCAACAACGGCATTGTCTAATGTATCTCTTTGACAACGGTGAATAGTTTTCGCTGCAGAGGGTCTTAAAGGAAATTGTTTCTGAAGTACTTGTATTTTATTCTTGTGAACTGTCTTTCTACCTAAGAACTGGAACCCACATTTTTGCTATACCTTCGTTGTAAAGATAACAGTATTCTCTGCGATAATCATTCCGAATATGTTGTTCTTGAATAAAACCTAGATAATACTTGGTCTTGATGAGCCTTGTACTCGGTAATCGATTTTCTTGATTATACATTCAGCACCATTAGTCATACCATCTAAAACTGATACGTTTGTCATGAGGTCATACTCTGCTTCCTTAAGTATTGAACATACTGAGTACAAGCCCATGGTTTTCGAAGGGTCATTTGGGATTTGCTTTTTGACTCTGTCTTTTTCGTCATCAGATAAGTCTCCCAGCACAATATCTATCGCCTTAACATTGACTTTCTTGTTCGAAGATTTCTGAAAAACGTCATGATTATGTTGATCAACAGCCATATTTGTACTGAATGAATGGGTTGAAGATATTGAATAATCAGCATGTTGTGAACTAGTTCTTAAAATTCGTTCTTTTAAAACTTTAATGTCGGCTTCAGTTTGGTTTCCTTCTCTGATACGATTTAAAATTTCAGCAAAGTCTTTGTCTTCCCTTTGTCTCATAACGTCTGATAATTCAAACATTTGAAAGTATTGTTGCCAAAGCTTTGTTGCTCATGCAGCATGTCCATCCTTTGAAGTTTCAAATATACAATTATCAAATACGGGTTTCAGTTGAAACAAATCGCCAACAGTTATTATGCTAAGACCGCAAATAGTTCTTTTATGCCCATGATTTGTTGCAATCGTAAGTCAAGAAAATTAAACATACCACTGCTTACCATAGATATCTCGTCAATAAAAATAACTTTTATTCTCTGTAATTGAGATCTTATTGTATTCAGTCTGTCTCTGTCTAGTGTACAATAAT
>JAODVM010315364.1:0-11687 GCA_025400095.1 Phenganax marumi
TTACAGTAATTAGACTTGATGCAGCAATACGAAACGTATTGGTCCGCAAGTTGAGCTGGCTCATTTTCTCAAACCAACGAGCAATCGATCAAATTGTATCGGAGGCATGGTGCATCCTGCGACTTTCAGAAGAGATGTGCCACCATCTCTCTGAGGCTCGAACTTTATAACTTCTCTTTTCCTTGGCTGTGAGTTCTCTGGCCAAAACTCTTGAGAAACCTCGGCTGCCAAGGCACTCGATCCACCCAAAGTGCCAGCCGCTTGGTCTTGACCAAGGCGAATGGCCCCAAGGTCTTTGGAAAACCAGACTTCAAAGCTGCCTGTCGAAAACGGATTGATCTCAGAAAGGCGCAATCAAACATGTCCAAAGCGCTACCAGCTTCGCTATGCTTCCCTATGCTTCGCTATGCTTTGCTTAGCCTACCCTCACCTTCTCGCACACGGGATTTGTGGGCTCAAAACCTCGCTGCTCAAAGACTCAAACAGGATCCCAGGAGCTACTATATAGTAGTTTATTGTTACTAGTAGTAAGGTGCAGCCACGGGGCCCAAAGCTCGACGGCTTAGGTGTCCGGCCACCGACGGCCGTTCGCCACTCCTCGCGGAGTGGGGGCGGTGTCTACTAGCCCTTTTTCCCCAAAGAGGGCGGCCGTTGCTTGTGACCTGAGGTACGCGTGTTACTTTCAGGTCTCGAGCCATGGATGTGCTGGGAGCCCTGCAGGCTTGCCTTAGCCAGAGCCATTCTGCACCGAAGATCCGAGGGTTGTTCGAAGGCCTCAACGCTGGCTTTGCTCCTACGGTAGGAGGCAAGACATTTGTTGCTGGTGATGTCACTGACTTCGGAGAGGACTGGGTCAACCTTCATGCCCTGCGATTTGAGCCTAAGCATGGTTTCAAGTGTCAGTCGGACGATTTCCTTGTCAAGGTTGTCTTTGATGACGTGTTGGACCGTTGCCTGCATTTTTGCACTGGCATCCAGATCATTTGTGCAGGGGTGAACACCTCGGTCGACCCAAGTACGATAGTTCTGAAGAACGCCCAGGTGTGCTTTAGACCGGAGTTTGAGCCTACACTCCCTTGGGATGTTGTACACATGTTCTGCGGTGCTTTCAGTGGCTGGAGCCAAGCGGCCCGGTGGCTGGACGGCAACAAAACAATGTGCCTTGGACAAGAGATATTCATCGACAATGACCCACAAGTCATGACATTGTGGAACATTAAGCACAGTGCAACATACCGCACGTTGCCGCTGGACTACAAGACAGCTTGGTGTCATGCCAAGCACGTGGGCCTGTGTGGAAGCATTTCAGAACTGTCCATCATGGGTGCGTGCCGATCACAAGCGAATGTGATCACGACGATGTCTCCTCCATGCCAAAGCTGGAGCAAGGGCGGCCGGAGGGCCGGCCTTGATGACCAAAATGGAGAAGCTTTCCTGGACGCTTTGATTGCGGCTTTTTCCCTTCAGACCCTTGGAATTACCGCTGAATGCGCTGACGATATCGTTAGCCATGAACATTTCAAGGTTGTCAAAGCCTTGGCACACGCCCTTGGCTATGTTCTAGTTTGGGATCAGGTCACTCCATACCATGTCATGACGACGCACGCACGTTCCAGATGGCTTGGTGTTTGGGTCAGGTTTGATGCCACACTTCAAACCTTCCCTTTCCTGCTCCACCTGCCGACATTTCCGAGATCTCGGTGGACTGATCAAGCATATGAGTTTGCTTTGCCCAAACGATGGATTTCGCAACTTCAGCTATCGCCATCCGAATGCAAAACATATGATTCCATTGAGTACTTGCCTCCTGCCAAACGCGCCAGGTACGAGAACAAGAACCTGCTCCACAACGAGATCATTCGCTCCAGAGTGCCATCCGCAGCTGAGGTCCTGCCTACCCTCTGTGCTTCGTACTCGAGACAGCACCTTTTGGCGGAACACCACTTACGCCAGCAGGGCATCTTTGCCATGCTTCGAGAAACTGCGCAGGGCTTCAGCTTTCTGGATCCAGCCCTATTCTGCAGTCTGTTCGGCTCCACTGAACATGTCGTCCTGTCCGAAAAGATCGAGGAGTCATTTCATTTTGTTGGCAACGCCATTACGGTCCCGCATAGTGTCCTTGCGCTTTCGATTGTCCTTCATGCCACGTGCTCGTGCTCAATCGATCCGATCGGCCTGGTCAGGAAAGCGTGGTCAGATAGGCTCTCTGCCTACAATGCAATCCTCTTTGCACATGAGGGGTTTGTTCACCTGATTCCAAAGAGGGACTTCTGGAAGTGGGTGTCCGTCAAGGCTCTTGAACCCCCGATTGGACGGTGTGAGTGGAATCTCCTGGGGACCTGTGTTGATCTTCCTTTTGATTTCAAGGTTAGAGCTGATCAGACCATCCAAGAAATCCTCAATGGAATGTGGGAAGCCCCTGACCACCTGGTCCAGCAGATTTGTGCCATCAATACCGATTGTCGACTGTCTAACAAGTCCACCGTCGAGCAAATTGCACGTCAAGAGTGCAACTTTCGCCTCATGATTGGTTATGCAACTCTTGGCACTTGTGAATTGCGAGCCTTTCCCAGCTGCGACAGCCGAACTAAGGTCATCTCAGATGAGTCTGACAGAGAGGTGCCATGCCACGAGATCTCCATCCCCGTCAAGGACTTCGACGAATATTGTGCTTCAGATTTATTCTGGTGCATTCAGCAAGTCGTCGAAACACTGCAAGACGACGAAGGGAAAAACAAAAGTGAAGTGACTATTGTCCTTCTACCGGAACAGTTGAGTATTGCCACGTGGCTCTCTGAGGCGACAAGCAAGATCTTTCTGCAGAGAATCAGTGACCTTCCAGCCATCAAGGATCGTAGCAAACGTACCTGCAACGTTCCTGGTGAACTTCGCTCCTACCTTCTGGCTACGCAAGCTCAGAAGTGTGAAGCCTCTGTTTCTGCCGAAATCATTGTGCGGGATGGCCATGTCAATGTCTGTGGAGCTCTCCTTCCGGAGTCTTGCCATCCAGTGAGCTTCTTGTTTTCTGGCGCTACACAGAGCAGGACTATTCAGTGTGTCAATGGACAGACAGTCAGCAACAACTTACAGAGGCTTTGTGATGGTGACATTGTCGATGTTTGTTGCCCTCGGCCAGTCCATGCAGGAGGACACCATCTTAACACGAGAGCTCCACCTTCGCTGCCTGCTCTCTCAGATTTCACTGCCCGTGTCGAATTCATGTGTGACACAAACGGGTGGGTCGCTTCTGACGAGATGTACCACTACACACAAGCTCTGCAATGGCAACAGAATTGGTTGCGATTTGCCACACTTCAGATGTGGGATGCATCCAAGGGTGACTTTGAGGAGCCTGTGTTTGGGGAACTTGACATCCCCAACAATGCCACAACGGCCATTCCGGTGCTAATTGGCAGCCACTGGGCTGGCATCGAGATCACACGTAGAGGTACTGAGACTTCGGTGACTTTCATCCAGGTACCTGTGAACCTTCACACAGCCTTGACTTTCCTGGTGGCACGTCTCATTGACGTTGCGCCGCATCGATTTCAAGTTCAATGTGAAGTCAATGATCCGCAGACTCACACATGTGGATGGGACTTGATCTTTCGTTGGTACAGACGCCATGGCATTCATCAGGGCATAGCTGACGTTTCCAACCACATCCAACTCAATGCCGAATACACAGATCTCATTCAAGTTGCACTACAGTGCTCGAGCGAGGATTGGGCCATGGCACAGATCAACTTTGAGGTTGGCCAGCTTGCCTTCAATCTCCGCAAGAATTTCCTATTCTTCCTGGCCAGACGTGAATGGCAGGGTAGACCACATCCTCAAATTGCTTTGTTCACGGGGTGCCCGCCACCAATTCCACAGCTCGGCAGTTCGCTTCCTCCGCCTGATGTGCCTCTTGCACCACATCCTCTCCAGCCCAACCGGACTCAGCTTGCAATTGACAGGATTCGACACCGTCTTGCACAGATTTTGCTGCACCCAGGATGGTTGTCCTCAGATGAGCTTGACATAGCCCTGGAAGGGCCTCGGGCTATGAACCCTCAGACGCTCTTCTGCCCTCCATCATCGTGGAATGTTGGGTCCTCAAGCCTTCATTTCTTCAATGACTACCTCCCAGACTACAGGGCCTACAACCAAGTTATTTGGATCATTGAAGTTGACCGACATTGGGTCCAAGCTGAGGCCTACCTCCATGAGGATGCCTCCAACTTTGCTTTCACGTTCCCAGCTGATTCGCACATCCGGCTTCAGCCTTTGGTTGACCATTTGATCAATGTCACTCTTGCCAGGGATACTCAGTTGTCGATCCATTTCTATGACCAACGCAGTCCGTTGCACATGTGTGGCTTTCAACTTGTGGCTCAGATCTATCACCGGCTTGCTGCCAACACCGTGCCGCTGCAGGCTCCACAACGGAGGCAGCTCAGCTTTCACTCGCTTGCGGCTGACCTGGACAGAGCGCATATCGAAGCAAGGGCAGTCTGGAATAATGCAGGTGCTGATCCCCATTTCGTTGAATTTGCGGCGAACATCCGACAATGGTTTCTCATTCGAGTTGCTGAGAATCGATTTCCGGCTGAGTTCACATCAGCGGGTGCCAACAATCAACAGGATGTTACAATGCAACCAGCTGATGGAGCCTCTGTACCTGCTGAAGCTCGAAAACAGCCCAGCACCTCCAGTGACAGCAAAGATCCTTGGCTCAAATCTGATCCATGGTTGCGGTCGATGCCCCGCCCTGCACAGAGCAAATGGGAAGACTTGGTGATCAAGGATCCAATTCCTTTTACTGGCACGGATGGGTCCTCTCTCACTCAGACTCACCGCCTGCAAGTTGGCGGTGCGCGTGGTGGCATTGTCTTTGCTACCAAAGCTCATGTCCAAGAGATAGCCAAGTGCGCAGGATCAAATGACCTTGCAATCCTGCTTCCAGCAAGCGACAACATTGCACTACCGATGCTGCAAAGCAAGCTTCAAGGCCCATTTGAGGTCTCTGTTGATGATGCTTCAGCAAAGATTGCCTACAAGAGACTTGTCATGCTTTTTGTTGTTCGCGGCACCATCAACTACAAGCTTCCCACTCCTGTTGCAAAACTTACAACTGGAGCAGTGTGCGAGATAGTGCTTGAGATCGATGGGAGACTTGTCATCAAGAATGACCTGGAAAAATATCGTGAGAATCCAATTGCCTCGTTCAAAGCGTTGCTTGGCCAAATCATCCCGAAGCTCGACAATTCTGCAGTTCTCTTTGGCTACAGGGTTGCACATCATCCCAGCGGCGCCAAGCAAGATCCTTTGCTGCAATGCATTTTGAAAGCCCCACATGCAGTTCGAACACCTTTGATCGAAGCGAGCGGGTCCTCGCCGCTCTTTACACGAGATTTCCTGGAGAAAGGACGCAACAGTGAAGACACGACGGTTCTCCCAAGATTCTGGCCGCCTACCCTCTCGGAGCTGTCCAATGTCAGGAAGACTGTCGAAGGCACTGAAGGGCTAGCTGGGCTCGTGCTGACACGCAGAGGGATAGCCCCACGTGTTTGGGTCGCCAAGATTGGCAAAGCTCGTGCTCAGTTGCTTGCAGATGATCCACGGGTTGTACCGGAAAACATTGAGGTTGTTCCGAAATTCACCTTCTCCCTTGCTGGGTGGCCTGCTGCCACCGGAGCCCATCACGTCGTTGCCTCCACCCTGCAAGCTTTGAAGATCCCAGTCTTGCCTTTGCGGACATATAGAGCTGCCGGCGTCCATGTCTGGATTGTCACCACAGACAAAAAGCCTGATGTCTCGTCCTTCCCGTTGCAGATCAACGCTGACGTTGTCGAGATTCTCATCCAAGAAGTCGAGCATGGCCCTGTCAAGCAGGCCAAATCAGGTGGCAAGGGATCCAACAAAGGCAAAGGAAAGCCAGCTGCCACTACGGAACCATTGCCTTGGACTTCACCTGTCGTGATTGCTCCACAGCCTGTTCGCCAAGATGAGGCCCGTATCCAGCGCCTTGAGGAGCGCTTCGACAAGATTGAAGCCAGACAGGTCACATTTGAATCCAGAGTTGATGGGAAATTCGACTCCATCCAAGACGCACTGCGTCAGATCCTTGCCAATACCAACACAAGGGCGCGTGAGCCGTCAGGCGAGACACCGCCTGCTAAGCATTCGAAGCAGTGCTGAGGGCTGCGGGTGGGGCCCTGGATTTGGGCCTTTTCGTGTGTTCTTTGTGATCCTCGGTGGATTTTCGTCTGTCTCCTTGTGACGTGCCTCCACTGGGACCCCACCGTGTCCCTTGGCTTCCTTGCAGATTGGCCCTGGCCTTTCAGCTTTTGGGGTTCTTGCAATTCTCGCAATTGCCATTTGTGTCTTCAGGCCTGGAGGACGACATGTGCCTCCCTTCGTGCTGCCTGTCAGTTAATGGACTTTTGGATCCCGTTGCTCCTTCCTTTGACTTCCATTGGTCTCTGGACTTTGTTTTGCGTTGTCGCTTCTGCCTCCTGTTCCAGTTTTCTGTGGAGTGATCCTGATCCTCAATTAAAGAGCTATCACCAATCGGCAGGTTGGACCTTCCAACCGCACAGTTTTGCTGCGCAAAATCTTTGCTATCGTTTTTGGGAGTACGAGCGGGTGGTTGTCCAGGTCTTGAGGCACTTTGCCGGCTTTTGCAAACCCCCGTGTTCATGTTTGTGGGTTATTATGTCATTTGATGCCACACTCGGATTTCCGGGGGAGGGCCCCACCAGCTCTCTCTTTTCTCTGGTCTCCGCCAATATTGGATCCGTTATGTCTGACACCACGTGGAAAACTTGGAATGCTGATTGTGTTTGTCTTCAGGAAACCCATGTCGGAAAGAATAACATCAGGTCTGCCTCCAAACTGTTTCAGACAGCTGGCTTTACACCTTGTTTCGGTCAACTTCTACCGGGATTGTGGTATGGCAACAAATCCACCAAGACCCCATGTGGCGGTGCTCTTGTTGCAGGTGGTACCGCGTACACTCAAGCTTTTGAGCACCAGCAAGATGTGTCGGGCTTGTTTGATCCTTTGTTCAAAACCAAAAGATTTGCTGCCGCATGGATCCAAGTTACCCCCCGTAAGAAAGCTCTTGTCATTTCTCTGTACGCCACCACCAGTGCTTCTCAAGATGTCCGCATCCATGACTCTAACAACCAGTTGTTTGAGGACATCTTTTCCTTTGTGGCACAATTCGGCCAAATTCCTGTCATTATTGCTGGGGATTTCCAAGCACCACCAATGAGCTATCCTGCCATTGCGAACGCCGTGTGTTTTCGATCGTGGCACGACCCTGTCGCTGTTGTTGATGAACAAGGTGAGCTTACTCGGCCCCTTACCTTTAGCAATGATCGCACTTTTGCCGGTGTAGGAGAAGCATGCACGTCGATTGATGCTGTACTTGTGAATGGCATTGCCTTCGCGGCACTTCACAGTGCCGAGGTTGTTCAAGTTTTCGGGAAACAACATCGCCCAATCAAGCTTGTGTTTGACTGGCCCTCAATCAATCAGTTTGGGTTCCACATAGTTAAAGCTGCCCCCTTCCTCCTGGAGGGATGTCAAAAGGATGTGCACTCCGCACCTCCTATCTCCTGGGATGATCAATGTAAGGCTAAATATGATCAACACACTGACACAGAGTCCAAGTGGAACGTTGTGAATGATTTTTTGCAGAAAACCTTGGTCGCAAAAGGGGCTTCCTGGGGTGATGGCAAAAGAATTCGGGGGGCTGACCCTGTTTTTGTAGCCAAAACGATCGCCCCTAAGCAGCTTTCCACCCATTGTGCTGCTAACAGACAGGGTGTTTTTCTTGCCCGGCTGTGTGGACGCCTAAGTGAGCTGTTCATGCGCCTGTCTCGTTCGAGTGGTTCGGCTCAAGACTCATTCATCACTCAACGAACGGCCGACAAAGCACTACACCAGTTAGCCCAGCTTAATGCCCCGGTGCAGTGGTCGGTGCATGCTGTTCCCACTTTGACTGAAGTTTACTTTGCCAAGAAGTGGGCTGATTCCAGCTTCCGCACTTTCGAAATCCAATTGCGAGCTAAGAGAATCAAGAGCTGGAAGACAAAAATCTCGACTGCATGCAAGCAAAGCTGCTCCTATATTTTCCATCACTTGAAAAACAAGCAACTTGATGAACCCACGAATCTTGTTGTTGATGAGCAGCAAAACATCTTGTTTCAGCCGCAGGTTGCTCTCTCGTTTCTCAACCATGAATGGGACCAAGTTTTCAGTGCTAATGTCCTTCGGCACCATCCTCTCAAGATGTTGGAGGTTGTCTGGCCTTACATTCAAGATAAGCAAATCACTGCTGACATCCCCCGTGTTAGTGGACTCGACCTGTTCCATATCATTCAAAAACGAAATCCATGTGCAGCCCCCGGTCTTGATGGATGGCGGACCGCTGAACTTCAGTGTTTGTCGCCACAAGAACTTCAACCCTGCGCTGATTTCTTCACGGAGATTGAAGAGACAGACCTGCCTCTGCCGAAAGCATTAGTTTGCGCGAAGCAAGTCATCCTCAATAAACCGGGCCCCTCTACTGCACTTAATAAAAGACTCATCACGATCCTCCCTGCAATTTTGCTTGCATATACTGGTGCCAGATTCGCCCACCTGCAAAAGTGGCAACGTCAAGTTATGCCACAAAGCATTCTGGGAGGTATCAAGGGCCGTCATATGTCAGACCTGTACAACCAGCTTAGGCTAGACATTGATGATGCCAAAAACCAGAACGAAACGCTTGTGGGAGTTAAACTTGACAAAGCCAAAGCGTTTGACAGAGTTGTTCCTTCCTTTGTTGCAGCACTCTTCCTCGCATTTGGAGTCCCCAAGGGAGTCACCAGCGTGTTCGTCAAACTTTATGATGGTCTACATCGGCATCTCACATACCGAAAATGGACGTCACCTTGTGCCACGACCGCACCTAATGGGGTGTGTCAAGGTTGTTCGATGTCACTTCTGGCAATTAATGCCTACAACAAAGTGTGGTGTCACCTTCTTGATCACCTCCCAGAAATTTTTGTGCGTGCATATGTTGATGACTCCTACTTATGGTGTAGAATTCAGCAGGCCGCTCTGCTGTCCAAAGCCATTGAGCTCACAAAGATTTGGGACATGTTGAGTGGGCAGAAGCTCAATGAGGCAAAATCATCTATGTGGGGAACTGATACTGCCGCCCGCAAGAAACTCAAAAACGATTTCCCAGCCTTCCCAATCGTGCTTGAGCTTGATGTGTTAGGGACAAAAATATATACATCCGACCGCCAGGTTTTCGCATTTTCGGAAACCAAGCTGAAAAAGATCCTTGAAGACACAGATAACATTGCGGCGCTTCCTGTCCCAAAGAGAATCCGTAGTTTTCTCATTGGCAGCAAAATAGTTCCTCAATTCACATTTGGGGCGCACATCTCTAAAATCCCCAAGAAAGCAGTGAAGTCCATCCAAAATGCGATTGCTAAAGCATTGTGGGTGCGACAACCCATGTGGAGGTCCAAACAACTGCTTCAGTGCATTTTGTCTCAGCCTCATCGCACCGACCCGATACTGGCAGGTGCGTATCTCACGATTGTGGAAACGGTCCGGCTATGCCACAACTCGCCATGTGCGATCTCGCAAATACGCTGAACTTGGAATGTGGATTGTTCGCACAGCCTGTGTTGTCGCTTGCGCACTGCGTTTGAGCTGCTTGGAATTCAGGTTGATGATGATGTCAACATTTCCTATCTTGGCTCACCACCAATTTCCTTGTTTGACTTTTCCCCCAAGTCCATAACACGAGCCTTGCAGAATATAGTTCGGAATGCTTGCTATTCCTCTATTGACCATAAAGCTCGAAAGGACTTTTGCAAACCAGAGGGTGTGTTCGATTTTCAGCAAACAACTTTTCTTCTGAAAACGAAGAATCCACATTTGCGGCTGACCACGGAAAAGACTCTTCGCCTTGAGAACATTTTAGTAGGTTGTACCCTTACCAACGACCGCCTCGCTGCCTCAGGTTGGGTCACTTCAGCCTCATGCAGGTTCTGCGGGCAAGATAAGGAGTCACTTCCGCACTTGATGCAGTGCCACAAAGTTATTGAACTTTTGGGGCCGCCGGTTCAACATGAATTTGGAAGCAACTTTGCAATGTTGGGGCACTTTATTCATCCCAACTTTGTTGCCAAACGGCGATTGCAGTTCTCCGACATTCGACAGATCGACATTGCCCCGGAGTTTCATCCACAGCATTGCGAGAGAGTCTGGACTGACGGTTCGGTGATTCATGCTGACAAATTCTGGATTGCGAGTGCAGCCTTCGCTGTCGTCGACGAGCAGCAGAATGTTCGCTACACTGGTGTTGTTCGACACTGGAACTTGTCTGCTTATGTGGCTGAGCTTTGGGCGGTGATTTTCACGTGTGCTAGTGCTAGATTTCCTACTACAATCTATTGCGATTGTCGCAGTGTGGTTGACCAAGCTCATGAAATCTTCATTGGTGGCTTTCCCGATGACAATTGGGTTTGTGCAAACTGGTGGGGCTTCCTCCATCAGGTCGTCGAACTGAGGAGAACTCAATGTACTTGTCCCTTCAAGATCCGGTGGATCCCTGCCCATTGTTGAGGGCATACCAGTTGAGATTCTGACCGAGGAGTTAGCATCTTGCAAAAACACAACGTTGGAGCACATTCAAAATAACAGACTAGCTGACGCCGCAGCTAAAGAACTTGCAAATCAATCAGCTCCTGTTGTCACAGAGGTGCAAAGCAAAGTGCGGGGTGCACTTATCCACCATCAACAGTGGCTCATCAATCTCCATGAATTGCTCCCAACCCATCAACCGGATCGGTTGGTTGAGATTGACGAAAACAAATCTCCAGATGAAGTCACCCTTGCATCAGCACAAAGACGGTTCCCGCAGTGGCTGTGGGGATCACCAAGGATACTTTTTCCCTGGGTTCCCAAAGTGCCGCACGAGCATGCCCCACCTGCAAGGTGGACTGGACAGATCCACGACTGGAATGAATGTTTGAACTTTTTCAGAGGTCTGCGATGGCTTGCGGATGATGAGCAATCTTTTTCCTTCAATGAGCTAGCTGTGATTTTTCACAGTCGAGGACACCGCATTGCCAAAGATCCTGAACTCACGACTTACCTGGATCTTTACCGTGTCATTCGTGAAGCCTTTGCAGTGTCTGCAACATGACGAGGCTGTCCAGGTTCACCCTGGTACTTTCCATACTACAAAGCCGAGATGCTGTGGACGTGTACTCCCTCAAGGGTGCATCGTTGGATCGATCCCCTTTTTGTCTGATAGCGAACGTGTACAAATTGCGTGGCTCTTTTCACAGGGTGCGGGGCGAACCCTCGCATCCTGGCAGGTCCCGCTTGTGGCCTGATTGGTGTGCATGTTTGGGGTCTTTTCTTGGTGTGCATAGACCTGTGTGTCTAGCACAAAACGGACACCGTTTCACGGTGAGCGTCCGCAACGAGCGATAGTTACTAGTAGTAAGGTGCCTCGCTACTAGTAGCGTTCTTACGTACTACTAGTAGTAATGCCAGGAGCTACTAGTAGCTTTGGATTCCCCACGTTTGAGGGAAGTTTTGGCGAGGTTTTCTCCAAGGTGCCCGGAAGAATGGCAGCGGTTGGCACCTTGGAGGAATTGAACAACTCGTACTCTTTACATCTA
>JAODVM010315474.1:0-11686 GCA_025400095.1 Phenganax marumi
GAGTCAAAAAATAAAGACGCTTGGACGCCTTTTTGCAAATTTTTTCAACGTGTTGGTCCCACTTGAGGTTACTTTGAGGTTGCAGATTCGATTCTCAGTGAGGGACTATCTCATTGTCACTGCTACTCCGTTTTCATGCAAAAAGAGTAAAGTGACCACCCTGCCAAAAGTCGTGGGTTTTCCCCGGGTATACGCCGGTTTCCTCCTACAAGGAATGTTGACAGGGTTGGGTTGGGTAAAAAAGGGCCCACAGTTATTAGCTTATGCTGTTGTGGTGATCCCACCTGATTGACAAACTTCACAAGCTAGATTTTACCTCGCAAGTACAAACTTGTTCTTCAACTCGTTCTAGTCCCCCAATGGTGACGTCATCATTCACGGCCATTTCCGATTGATCCAGCCAATCCATGATTTCATCCACACAACATTCGTATTTCTCCAGCTTGGGGCTCCTGTGCTCTGACTTGACGAGCCTAGTGTAACGCCTTGTAACCTTGCGTAACAATCGATCTAAGTTCGACACTTGCTGTTGCATCGTTACATTCAAAGTGCCAGAGAAATAACGTTTAAGAAACTTTATTGCGTCTGTTGCCTTGGTCACATCTTGTTGTGTGTCTTCAAAATCCATGAAATAGTCCTACAGTGGCGAACGAAGAACTAAGCTTGTATTCGCTAGTCCATCGAAACTTCAAAAGTCTTATTGCTATTTCTTTAATGTTTGAAGACAGCAACGTTGTCAAGGAAAATACTAATCATTTATATTTAGAGGCTGTCTTGAGAAAGGTTTGTTAATTGTCGATTAAACAATTTACGACCACAAATGATTTCGGTCATAATACCAAGGCGATATTTTTTTTATATATTAAAGTGGAGAACGCTCACCTTGCACAGATCAACTTTGCCTTCTTTTAACAATCTCTCAGCCTCATTTAACCATGGCAAGGACAACTGCACCGCATGATCATATTCGTTCCAATAGTGATGGATATTTTCCAGTCTTTGTTCGTCTTTTTTCATCCGACGAAGAATATCTTCAAAGTCATTGGAAACAGTTCGTAAAAACACATCCATCTCTTTCTGTTCCTCTTCCATCATGCTTGGACGATATTTTTGAACGGCATCTGTTAATCTCTTGCAGTAAGAACTTAACTTTTTGATGTATTTCTCATCATGGAAAAACTTCTATATACAAAGAAAGAAATGAGAAAAATTGAAAAAAGAAAAGGAAGTTTTGAAGTTCATCGGCAACCTTCGAAGACCCATGGATAGTGCTACCCACTGCATGGAGATTTTTTGTCGCTTTCGAACAATTTTCCATTGATCGTGTTATAACAACTAGTTACGTCTGATATAGATTAAAGACTCTAATATTTATATCGTTGACTAAAACAGAAGTTTCGGCCGTTTTTGTCCAATTTTATGAACGGTGAAAAATCCACTATCCATGCAATTCGTTATTCAACTTTTGAATAACCGACTTCAGGAATACGTCACTTGGGCAACCACATTGCCAATCAATAAGATTTCGCGTGTATATTATTCTTGTATGTGGTCACAAACAGGTATTTGTGAGGATAAAATTGATTGGCTTGCATTTATACACTGTTCGAGACTGCAAACTCCCGACTCTGACCAACATTCGTCGCCTGCGAAGCAGTGCTGAATTCCAGTTACACTCACAACCAAAAAAAAAAACGAAACTATACGAAGTTCAAAACCCATACCAAATGGTCTCGAAACGTTTCCTCAGCTTGTAATTGTGAAGTAAACTTGATATGATCATCCAAAAATTGTTCCTTGCACAACTCAATACACTGTTCAACCTTGTTCTTGTAATACTTCAGATTCAGCCAATCAGCAGCTCTCAGTGAACCTTTGTCAACAGCTTTAAATCTTTGCGAGATATCCCACAGCATCCCCTCATCAATACTCATATCACCATCTTTACCAGAGGCACAAAGTTCATTTATTACGCATCGTTTCCTTTCGAGGATTTTGAAAAATTCCTGATATCAACAAAAAGCAGATAATTTAAGTATCAAAACCTCGTTTTAAAGTACTGGTATTGCAAATGGCGGTGCTTTTCGATCTATTGTCGATGATCAACGGAAATTATTTCCAATAAACATTAGCTTATACTCATCATTAATTTTCTTTCGGTTGAATTAAGAGAGGAGTTATTGGAATATCAATGATGTACATTCAAAGCCTGAAATAACGGCCGGCGATCGGCGGTTTTCCGACTAAATTCCAGTTTTCCCGACTAAATTCCATTTTTTCCGATCAAATGTTGAAATGATTGGACATTTTGTCCAGACAAATTTTGAGAAAAAGAAATCTGTTTTTTCTTAAATGATCGGGTCGGCACCAAGCATAGTGATTATCTACTGTCGGCTTATATAAATTAATACGATGAAAAGAAACGAAACTAAAAAATTTCGGACCAAATTTCAAAAGTTCTGGTCAAATGTCACTTTGTTCGGAAGGTTTGCCGGACAAGTATTAAAATTATTTCAGGGTCTGATGTATTACATACGTAAGAATTCTAGACAATCCAGTCGGGAATCGATCGCCGATGTCTCAATCGAACCGTATATGTCTCAGTAGCTCAGTGATCACCGATGCGCCATTTCGGAGATTTGGGCTCGATTTGTGGCTGGGATGGCCAGAATTGTCATGTTTGTGTATCATTGATATTCAATAATTATCACTGAGAATGATTGAAGGTTGACAAAATAGCCAGCATGTTGAAGATATCACCAATGAACTAACTAAACTTCTGAAGTTGACTGTTCGCTGCCCTGTGAAGCATACTTTTCACTCCTACCTCATGTCGTGCCATTGTATACTTCAAAGAAGAAACTCCTTCATTATCATTCAATCTGGTGTAACTTTCCAACAAAGCTTCAGCTTCGTTTAACCAGTTATACAAGTGAGAGAGATTCCCTTCTCCCTGCGACATTAACGTCAATCTCTGTTCATGAATTGTCACTTTTTTTTTAATCACGTCCCATTTGCGAACAGCAATACGGTACTCTTCGCCGGGAATTCCAATAGCCGTGTCACACGTTTGTTGAATCATGGTTAATTTAAACTCTTGTACACGAGTTTCTTCCCTGAATACTTGAAAGGTTTTCTGAAAATATAGATAAATTTGAACTACATTTTCTTAAAACTTCTTCGGCAAAATTTTGAATACATAAATTATGACATTGGAAATTAATCAAAATTTGTTGAATCTCCGACTGGATATATATCTCTGGCGCACACAGATCTGCTTCATGTATAATCTGCAAATACAAAGCTTTGTTTACTTAGCAGAGAATTAAATCAATGTTTTTGCGTTCTATTTTCATACCCCACTTTGAAAGACATTAACTTCCATGCAATTTACACACAGTTAATTCTTATAGATATGGGGACACTGTGCCAGGTATCTATTATACCTGTTTTTCTATTTATTAAAGTACACTGCCAATGACAATGTATTGAAAGACATTTCGCAAAATAGTCAAAGAGTCGTATAGTTAGTGAGACGAAATAATATAGTAACTATGTGTATTATACAACATTCCCAAATTGCTAGAATACAATTTGACAAAAAGAAATCTTATTGCAAAATTCTCCCACAAACGGGAAAGCCTTCATACTTGAAATTCTTTTATTGTATGTATACTCGGCTGTATAAATTCACACGAATATATTTTATAACCTTAAATATATTCGACTACTGTATATCTACCCGCAGTACAAACGGGCGTCAGCCTTTTCATAAACAATCTATACCGTACAAATTCAGTAGCGCCTTGTAAAATGATTGCACCATGCATAGCTGCAAGCGTAATTTTAATATATTAGAAAGTATACTCGGATGCACTTCACAAAATTGTGCCGGCTTTTCAAAAATAATGCTACTTCGACTTTAATCCAATAACTAAACACATACCCACGGCGATAAAACCTCGTCGTTCAGGTTTTCTATTTCCATTTTCTAGCTTATCTCTCGACAAATTAAACTGTCATTATTCAGTACTTTAACGCCACCTTTTCAAACGTACAGCAAATCATAGAATCTTTCAGTTAGGTAAAACAAAAAGCCTCGTATAACTTAAAAGGGTACAGCCAAAATCCATAACAAAATTTAAAACATGGATCAATGTATAATCACTGTTTAATCCTTCACAATAGTTCATGCATATTCACTTAATCCTCTATTAAGTGTGATTAGTTACATATTCTATATTTACTATACTGTTTAGTAGTGTAGTCTTTTATAAATGTATTTAGACTCTCAAATCCAACTTTTGAGATAGATAAACGCCTTGTGCATGACCACTTTTGATGCATGTAACACATGGCATAAAATATTTTCAGTAAGGCGTGACTAGCACGAGCTTATAAACATCATGAAATATTTATTTTTTGCACATCATTATACATTCATTGAAATTTTCATTTTTTTAATGCTTTTGGTAGCCATTTTTACTCATACTTGTGTAGGATATCGCATGCGCGCGAATAGACGCAACGAGAAACAATGACAGTTTTCAAAGAAGAAACGTGGTTTTCATTTCCAAAATCCAAAGACCCGTTTTAGGCTGGCGGCATTTAATGGGATTTTTCTCCTGCTGAAGGATATGATAGAGTAGATAACTGACGAAGATACTTGTCCAACAACTTTTTCTTTGCACTTGTAAGTCAATCTAATCAATTACATACGCTAAGAGGGGAAAAATCGCAGCGAAAGTCGACAGTTTAAACAGGCTGTAATAACTCAACAACGATCTAAGATGATAGTCGAAAATTACAAATTTCTATATACACTACGGACATCTTGCACGTACATTACCTTTGCTACTTCAATAGATTTTTCATCTTTCGACTTCTCGGCTTCGTCTAACTCTTGGTTCATCCATTCCAATCGATCCCCGGCCATTTCCAACCAATTTTTTAAACCATTAAACGATCTAAGTGTTTCGCGAGGGAAGACATTCACTATTTCGTCTTCATCCTGTGAAATGAATACAAAAAAAAAGATTCCAATCCAAGCACTTCGACAATTACACGTAATTTAATCAGCGCGTGACAGACTTATAAGACAACACACAAGATGGCATTTTCCCGCTGTGTTTGTTATTCAAAGATTGGAGGGAAATTCTTCATTAATTAATGAAGTATGGAGTAAAGATTTACAGAAAATGCATAAATTTTGCATCATCTTTAATCTAATAATTTGCGGTGTACAAACGTACACTTTTACGGTAATTTGTCACTTCCGATTCTACTTGCGGTTAATTGCAACGCAAAGCAAATTGCCTGTCATATATCGTGTCTTATCGTCGGTGAGTAAAGATTTTACCTATACCAACGATCATTGATAATGGAGGCAGTAAGAGATTGCTGAAGCATTACGTTTTACGAAAATCAGTTAATACAAAGTACGAATACCAGCTAATACAGCTGCCTAGACGGCCTTACGGCAAACCGTATAGCCTCGATAACAGTTATACCTAATTGCTCAAAAAAGGAATATTTTTAAGCCTATCTTACAGACGAGAACGTTTTTCTATGACGAGTTTTTAATCAAAAGTGAAATGATGCCAAATAATCATCGTTCAAGTTTTCTTTGCCCGTTTGACAATTAAGACTTCCACTTAAAAAAATTCCATACAAAAGCAGGCACAAAGCATCATTTGGAGCGCTAAATATCAGCATTACGTCTCTCAAAAACTTATCATGGTTTACTGTTAGCTTGCACTGGCGAACAAGTCTTATACTTTGTCAGGTTTTTCTACGACAAATGCATTTGTTGAAAAGCTAAGCTGCTATATTTTCAAACATCTGCAAACTAAAACTCCTCATAGAAAATTGTCATAGAACATGTTTTCTATATTGCCCTACGATAAGGGTTCAAGAAAAACAACCTAGTAGTAATCATAGTCTATGTTGTGAAGCATCGGTCAAGGTTAAACATGCAGCAGTGGACGCTACCAGCGAAGAAATGTTCGAACGAATTATTCACCGAAAAAAGCGCTAACAAATCAACTAAGTTCATGAAAATATATCAATTCACATATAATCTTGAATTATACTTGCCTATTTTTTGTCAGTGGTGGAAAGCAGATAAACAAACATGGTGTTAAAAAGCCAGAGTAATAGTTCGTTACCACAGAAACTAGTTAGCTAATGGTATAAACATAGCATAAAGGAAATCCAGTTTATTTACCTTTCTAAGCACTCCAGTTTGTTAAACAAAACTTCTTTGAATAAAAGGTAGAGACATATCTCTGCTACTAGGCATGTAAATCAGTGCGATCCTAATTTCTGACCGTCTTATGTATTGATTGACTTGTGCTATATCGTAGTATATAAGGTAGTAGCAAAATCATTGCAGTCATAGATGAAATTTCTCCGATATCACATTACGAACTCGCTCATGCCTGCAAATTTAATTAGTTTGTAAATCATCAATGCTCTAATAATTTCAACTCCAATACAAACTTACATCTCTGTGTACATTATTACAATTGAATACTTCATGTGAGTTTACGCCAGAGAAAAACACGATTCAAAAGACTTACAAATCAGTCATTTTTTGAGAACTACGTTTACGAACCATTGAAACTACTTCAGAATAATCCTATTTTAAAATGTATAGAAGACAGAACCGTAGCTTCGGGATTCAAGTTTCACATCAACGTAAGACTCCAAAAGCGGAAACATAGCGACTGTGAACTCGCAGTCAGAGGAAGTGTTAGCTTAGATTCTTGGTTCAAATTATTTTATCACCTTTTGTTTACATTTATGGAAACTTAAGCACAGTGAAAACATGGGAGATTACATAGTATTAGAGATATGTTTGGAAAACTGAAAAACGCAACTCTATAAATCATTGTTCAATTTTGCCAAGCTTCCAAACCTGAAATGTAGCTTACAGCTTCAAGAATATTTTTGGCGTTTTTTAAACATGCGCGCGAACACGCATAGCAATAGAGGACCAATATGGCAAGGTGTTGACAAGAATTTCCAGATAAAGAGACTAATAACTACATGAAATAATGCGATACGTTCGAGAGAATCATTGTAGATAGAATTACCAACAAGCTCAACAGAAAAACTAGGTTGTATCAGCAATCAATAAAACAATTGCAAGATCCCGTTCAGCTAGTACCAAAGGTTCATAGTCTACATTTGATCGAGCACGGAACAGTTAGTAATTTATCCTCACCAAAAGAATCACTTTACTGAAATACCGTTAAAAACCAATTTTCAACATGTTTTGGAATTTTCTCCAACTTTTTGAAGACACTTTACCATTTCTGTGCCATTTTAAAACTTGTTTTCGAGTTTTAGAGAATTTATAACCGTTTCAAGATCCCTCCGTACCTTTTGGAATGTGCTCTTGGCAAAAATCTCCTGCTGAGCAGGCCCTAAATTTACATCTAATAGTAATCTCCAATAACAATTTTTTTTACCTCAGAACTAATATCTTCATCTTTAAAAGGACATTCATGCAAAATCTTGCCAACACCTAGAAAAGAACCCAGTCCAGTGAAATATTGTCCACTGACCAAAAGCTAATTTTTCTGGTGGCGATCTCTAGGTGACCTGCCTCTAACAATTTAAACTCTCTAGCACCACCCACCTAGAAGCATTATTACATTACCTGTTGCTCGAGACGACCTTAAATCCTTCCATTTTTCAGAAGAATGTCTATGCCTTGATTTATTCTCAGAAGGTATTCCATGCCAACTATGTCGAAGGCTACTTTGTTTTGTTTTCGATTTCTTTGCACTCAAGTTTTGCAAAACTGGAGGCAAAGTGAAAGACAAGGGTATATCTGTTGAAACTGGTCTAGCTCTGGTACTTTTCTTGCAACGGGCTGGCTTTGAATGTTTTTCTTTTCTAACCAGAGGATGCAAGGAAGTCGAAGTTTTTTCGCTGGATATGATTTGAGGTCTTGAAGTTTTATTCTCATCATGCAAAGTAGACGACAATTTCTTAGGCATACAATGCTGTTCTATTATGCTTTTTCTTTTCATAGATTCACTTGAGATTCCATTCAAGGGCTTAGACTTTTTCTCAATGCGTACATTGCTGTTTGGCCTGCTTCTCTTTACGTTACGTTGTAGTGGGGTTGTTGCTTTGGCCGTATCAGTCACATCTGTTGAGTTTAAACTTTGATTTGTAGCTGGTACAGATCTTTCTGCCATTGCACAACCAAATTGTGGCTAAACAGCCATTTCATTGTATGCCAAATAACATTGTTGAGTGATTAATCACACACTTTGTTCACTTCTCTCCACCTATGCAACATACCACAACCTACCTAAAACATGAACAATAAGTTTCAGGTGAAGCTTTACTATCCCTAAATATCAGGCAAAACTTTTTTGAGAATTTTAAGATGTAATATACACATGAATAGATAAGAATTACACAGAGAAAATGGAGGTATCATCCATGCATGCACAAAATGTTTCTTCCCACAGGCCAGTTGTACAAAGCATGTTCAGCCCAAATGACGGATAAGTCTGAATTCAAAAACACTCCTACATGCCTTCTAAAATTTTCAAATCAAAATCTTGTGTAATAAAACTATGGGTAAACACACAATTATTGCATTCAGTGAACACAGTTTCAATTTTGTTGTTCAAGGAATACATAAATATTCTAATTTGAACTTATATTATGCTTTTTACCACAGGCCCAAGTATTGCAGATTTGAAATTTTTACTGGTAACCAAATGGATACAGCAACAATTTTTATTCTCACAATATCTTTCTGAAAGAGGTTGCATTATAAATTTGCAGATAAACCGAAATTGCATTCAGACAATAAAGCATGGATTTGACAGAAGCTAGTACAATGTCAAAGAGACATGAGTACAACAACATTTCTTCAGGAAAATATTGATTTATAGAATAAAAGAATTTGATGACATTGTTCACTAATATCAATACTTTGTGAAAGCATCCATTCAGGAACTGGATGTATAATTACAGGAGTCAAAAATCAAAAAATCTGATATGCCATGGATATCTGAATACTGCAAATCTCTAACTATACCTTCAGCAAGTTAGAAGAAAGTTAGAAATAGCCAGCTACCTGTTTCACCTGCACATCAGACTATGTCTTGTAATCACTTTGTAATCTTTTACTCATAAATGCACAATAACATACTACTAGTCTCAATTCTGAATAGAGTCCAGTACTTATTAACCCAAACAATAAATAACAATTCAATACACGTACAAAACTATGCACAAAAGAAATATGTGCAAAAAACCCCGCTTTTGACCTTTAAACTGAAGTGTCAACAAACACAGCCAGTAAAGTGTCCCAAACCGGCATGAAAATATGAAACATATACAGCAATGAAAAACGAACAAGAAAGATCACAGATTTGCTTAAACACGCAGAAAAGTGTTCAAAACATATAAACGGTGTGACTGAGCTTTATGTAAAGCAAAAAAGTGAGTTGTCAGTTAGTTATTACAACTTTAAACTTTGACAAACCGTCAAAGGAAACTAAGCTTCAAATGTTGCATAATTTTAACAACAAAATTAAACTGTTCTAAAATCAACAATTTGCCAATTTTCTTAGGAATGTTTAAAGCTACAGCATATTACCTTTCAATGGGCTTACAATTTCTGTAGAGGACGTCCAGCTTCGTGGAAAATTCGACGAGAAATATTGCAATTTTTGCAACCCTTTTCTTTCTACCCGGCGCCATGTTTGAAGTTCCAGGGCTGCAAGCACCAAAACCCCCCAGGCTTCCCCTACACCAATGGGGCAAAATGAAGTTTTAATTTTTGAAAATGTCATGTGATCAAGTACCACCAATCAGTAACGACGACTATGAGCGGGAAAACACAGGAAAACCGTTTGTAAAATATCTCAAATTTTCACCGCGCACTGTTCAAAGACAAGTCAGCTCCAAAAAGACGCAAAAGAAACGATGAAAAAAAACAAGAAAAAGCTAAAAGATACATCCAAAGACATTTAAGGTATAAAATTATACTATTTGAGTATTTTTGTCAAAATTTTTGTATATTTCATGGCAAAAAAAGGGGCAAATTTCGGACTCGACGAAGAATTTCAAGAACAGCCGAGCACAATAGCAAATATTTTCAGTCGTTTTTACGACTGTTTGATGGATTTTAACCAAAAATAGTGTTGTTTTTTTATGACTACAGAGTCTAGAATGCCTGGAGAATGTTTTGCAACGAAATTTTGTAGAAATTAATGCTGTCAGAGTGAAAATATAGTGCCCGGTAGAATTGTTAGTACGGGATTGTGTGTCATTTAGAACTTCAGCAAATACTTTATCTTTGTTGTTTTCCATGGAAATAAAGCTCTTGAGCCAAGAAAATGTTCGTGTAAATTTTAAATGTTTAAATTTAGCATCTCAGTGTGTATTTTTCGCGAGAGTCTGTACATTTTCGAGAAAAAAGTTGAGAAAGAGAGTTGGGTTTCGTTGGTCTTTTATGGCGAATTTTTAGGTCATATGACGGTCTATCTTTATATGGGAGTCTTATCATATGTCATGGCAAATTTTATTGTATTGTTATGAGAACTTTTGTTGCTATTTTTTAAACAAAAGTATGGAAAAAAGTATATTAAGGAATATAATAAAACTCTCGAACTTCGCGCAAAAAGCATGCAGAAATCACGCACCTATGCATGCGCGGTCCAGAGATCAATCGCCACATGAGATAGCGGAAGCGGCTTTGGATTAAAAAACGTTTCCAAATTTTACTGCGAAGCGAGTGGTTAGCCAATAGGATTGGGAGACGTAATCACGTGTTTGAGTTCAGCCAATCAGATTCTAGGTAGTAATTCCATGTCCAGAAAAGCAGAATACTTCATGTAGGCCTGACCCTGCTGCTATAAACCCGCTTCTGGACATGGAATTGTTACGAGATTCTGTATGCTGATGTGGTGTAACTGCACTGTGTGACTGTCGCAAAGAGTTGAACAACTATTACAATTAGAAACTCGATACTCTACGTTTTCCTACTGATCAAACTTCGCTATCCCAGGAAAAAAGTTTGCTATGTTTATCCATTGATTGACAACTCACCTTTTAATTTCGTCAACAAGACGTCGCAAGTCTGTGCTAGTAAAAATCTTCTCCTAAAGACATGCATAAAAGATTTGACTCTTACTTATGCACAAACAGTGGCTTTGTTGCAAACACGTTAACATCAGTGAAAATGAGAGTTTTACATGAGAAGATATATGTCAACTTTTCTTCTAATGACTCTATTATTACATATATGTACAATCCCTGACCTAGATATAGTCACCTCAAACCAATAATGATGGCAGTTTAGCATTAGAAAATGTATTACAATTCTGCTGTAAATGAATCAAATATTATAAATATGTACAATCCTTGACCTTGATATTAACAGTTTTAATTGCAAACTTATTTAAACATACATCTGAAGACGGACAAAAACAATGGTATCTTCCTTCTGTCACGCAGGCCAACTCTTCAAGCAGAACCTATTCGTACACAAAATAAAATAACAACGTGTAATACTGTTTAGTGATAATTACGTATATAAATTTAAGATAAACTCACAGTGTCATCAGACCTAATACTATTGTATGCAACAGTGTGAAATGGCAACTGTCTTCCGGCCAAGGATTCTTTCACATACTGACATATTAAT
>JAODVM010315585.1:0-11685 GCA_025400095.1 Phenganax marumi
GTACTTTCAAACTTTCCAAATCATGTATATGCCTCAAATGACTATGAGAGAAAATCACTATTCGAGGAAGCAGCATAACCAACATAATAAATTATGTACATTTTTGAAGTTTTGATGGAAAAATCGCATACACATACCCGCATTTTTTATTTGAAATCTTTCATCTCTGTTCGGATGTAGTTTATCGAACAAAGGCTCTCCAATCGTCGAGGTAATGAGAGCAAAAATAACAATTCCTGATTGTAACTGCATTGCTGGAAAACAGAATAAAATCATAAGATTTGTTTGTCAAACTACTATAAACAAAAATAGATAACTGAAAGTGGAAATTCTGAAAAGAATATAGCAAAAACTACAGGGCAAAAAGGATTAAGGTATACAATACAAATTCAAGAAAAAAACAAATTATTTTCTATGTTAGCAATTTTAAGTGTACATGCAATTAACGTTCGTATATATATATATATTTAAACATATATCAAAATTATTCGTTTCAAGGCGATCGTTCTTATCTCACCTTTTATTTGAATATTTCCACTCGTCCAATCAAGAAGTTTTCGTTTTTAAAACGGTCGCAATTTATGTGGAATATGAAAAATTTGAAATTCAACCGTTTGAGCAGGCCACCATTATTTTTAATCGTTTAACGGGTACCAGTCGATCTTCAAGTCGGTCAGCCATATATCAACTTTAAAAAGGCATTCGCGTGTGCGCAGTAGCAAACACGATTAAACGGCAGTGACCTTTGAAAGCATTTTTGGAGGAGTGCCATGCAGAATTTTACATTACCCGGTACAACTATACGAGTTTCACAGCGTCAGACTTTTCGCAAAATTCAACTGTTTCGACAAGCTGCAAAGTTTTGAAAAGCTAAGTCTCCTCTTTATGACCAAAATCGTGTGAAAAATGTCAACTTTAACCTTTTACTTTGTACAAATTTGCCTCTAGAGCTAAAATAAGAGGGCCCCTGCCCTGGACTACCATTGTAGCTTGTCGTTGTCTACTGCATGTATGGCAGGCCTATGTCTTTTCAAACAACAGCACAAAATATTTGTGATTGTCAAATGCAATGCAGTGCCGTTGCAACCAGATTACAAAGCATAGTGTTTTGAGATGAGAATCCAGCTAAACAGCTTGGTCACCATGAATGCCGGTATATACAACTACATTACGTCAACTATATGCGTGTGCCACCTTATGCGATGTGTCTGACCATACCTTTCCCGAAAGTTTACCGTCATTTTCAAGACATGATTCCGCCGGTTATTTCGATATTTTTCCAAGTAGATTTCCCTGAAAACACAGCAAAAAGGTCAATAAATTTCTTCACTTTTTCCATCAAATCGTTCTGAACTGTCTTCCTTCCAAACAGCTACAGCGAACGTCAGATTTGAATACAAGTGCAAGAAATAATGCAAGATTTCGTTGGTAAAAATCAAGCAATGGCATTTCAATACTGCGTTTTGTTTTCGTATATATCACAAAAACAAAGTTAAACGAGAGCAAAAAATATTTTGAAATCAAAGTCTATTTAAGAAAAGAAGAGAAGGCTCGTTTGATTTTTCCTGCGATTTTTCTCCTCTTAACGTATGGGAATGAGTAGCATTACTGACGAGTGCATTGGCAAAATACTTAGATCAAGTTTACTTGCTTGGTATCCACTTTATTACATCCTTCAAAACGAGAAAAATCGCAGCAAAAATCGCCCGTGTAAATGGGCCTTCATGTTTTGCAGTAATCAAATGAGCATCGCTTACCAATTTCGACAAAATTCTGGTGATTTTATTTCTCCTTGTACCCTTCACGTCTTTCTTAGTTTCTACCAGTAAAACAATCAATAAAATGAATAGAGTACATAGACCAAACTACATAATTCTAGCTCTCCAAGTATTAAAACGAAATGAAACCTAAATAACGCTACGATGTTATTTTACTCTGTCGAATACCAGAAGATTTCACTCTCGAAGGAGAAAAGACCTTGCATATCAATGGAGAAAAGATGTCTCTTACTGTAAATTTTATTTTGCAATTTTCCATCGCCTGTATTCTCCTTTTCTTTAAGACCAGTCGAGTCTTTCGTCGTCTCATAGACAGATTTTGAACGTGACCCGGCATTGCTTGGGTGCTTTACATTTGATGCGAGTTGAGACGCCGGGTGTTTTCCTTCCGAAGCAGGCAGAGAATCCTTGCGGGTTGCTGTCTCCGTAGCAAAGGGCTGACGTGCACCTATGTATAATCAACTAAGTTTCACCAACCAGAAAAGGTTCGCATAATAGCCAGAGAAGATATGATTAGGCAACTCGGCCAAAGTCTGCCATCTTTTTGCTGGTGTTAGGCAAATTTGTGCAGGATAAAAGCGTTTCAAAACAATGCCAGTTTTCCAGATCATGTCTCCATTGACTACGGTTTGTAAATTGGCGGGACAGTAAATGTTCTAAACCTATATACCTGGGCATTTGGTGGAACATCTCTTAGCCTGAAACGTCACGCCATGACACGTCTGCCAACCACTCTGCGCATGAGCATAAATACACGATCGCTGTCTTGTTCTCGTACCCAAGCCACAAGATGTAGAACACATCGTCCAACCTCCCCACGCCGTAAAATATGGAAAATTTATCGCAGTTTCCGTCTTTTTTTGCGAAGTTTGGACATTTACGGCGGAGTTCTGTGGATCTGAAAAAAGTTATGGTCCCAAAACTGAAGTTTTTGCACCAAAAGTAAAAATTCTGCAAAGATTGTTCAAAAACGTACCTGAAATGGCACTTTTTAAAAAACCAGATTGGTAGTCAGGATAAGAATTCACGACAGGAGATCTCCAAGATGGTCTCATTGCCGTCATATAGTTTCCTGTTGGTGGACTGGGCTTCTGCGCTGTTAAGAATAATAAAACTTTGTAAATCTGTCCCAGTAACAGCTACGCCATCACAAGTGCAAATGAAGTATTGCAAAACTTACATTTTGTGAATCCGCATATTTTATCAATATCATGAGAAGTCAAGTATCTTTCATAAATCGACAAGTCTCCAGCTTTGAATCGCGCGAAATTACTTTCGGGTTCACCATTAGCTCTGCCCAGTACGAGTTTCGTATTGACATCAGAATTATGACATCCTGGCGTATGACAATTAATGCAGTGGTCATCATTCTCCGTCGCTGCCACAAACTTACAATTGATGTACATGTTCAGCTCTGCGAACAATTTAAAAACTCATCAGTTAAAAGGAGTTCCACTCTTGGAATGCAAAACAGATAGCTTTATCACGCAAGTAGGTGAACTGCACAAGAAATTTGTAAAGGAAAACTTGTTCGCCGTACACACGAACAAGTGAACTCGTCAAGAAAAGTTGTTAACGAAAATTTGCCACTGAAAAGTTTTTAATTTAATGAAAACTGAAACTGAAGAATGTTGCATATATACCTCCATTTTTGTGATAAGTCAATACAACATCTTGCCATTTATCTGTAACCAGCGGAACAACCAGACAATACGATTTATCTTTAATGGCCACGTCTGCGCGAAGTTCATTGTCCATAGTGTACAGCGCCACCCCCCTGGAGTCGAATGAAGAAGCACCACTATCAAGTAGATACCGGGGGGCGCGGTACATTGTAGCAGCTGGATCTACTTTGATTGTCATCTCAATTGAAAGACCGCGCGGACATAGGCTTGGATCTAGACAAAAATATGCCAAGCTATAGATAAGGTGTTTATTGGCAAGAGACCCAATGCGCAAGTGCCCTACCTAGTTACTTTAATCTGTTCTACACAAGACAATTTTACTCGCTAGGGAGAAAGTCGTGCATCTTAATGGCTCAACAAAATTATCTGTCAATTCCTCTCCATTGAATGAAAAAGCACTCTAATGCTTCCTACTTGCATATCAAAGCCTGGTTCTCATAGCTCGCTATTATACGCTGTTAAGACGAGACAATTCAACGCAAAAAATTCAACATGCAAAAAACTGGCTTCACTTCCAACAGAAGAAATGGGTATGCAGTTCAGATTCATACCGCTTACGCATGTGCCAGCATAACTACCGCCGTCCATAAAGGTCGCAGTCCCATCAAAGCCAATAGAAGCACGGTTAAGACGAATCCCGCCCTTAGCAACGAACTTTCTTTCTGGGGGTGTTCCCACGACCTCGCCATTTCTGATTTGATTCAATATCCAATGATAGTTCGGTTTTATATCTATAAAAAACAACACATATCAAAGAAGAAGCGCTCTGGAAACTGGAAATCTCCTATATTTAGCTGTTTTTTACGAAGCAACGACTTCACCGCGCACAAATCTTTCGAATGCTTGCTAAAGAATATGCGAACAACGCAAAAATGTTCGAGCCAAAACTATAGTAGAATAGTATTCTTATTGAAGAAAAAAAGGGCAAAGATTGTCAAAAACATGCGAAACGTTTTCGTTTAAACGCCACTAACCTGAATTCTCGTTCTCAGTCCTCGATCTCTGAACTCCTCGCGCACTATTCGACACTTGCTTCACAAATTGATTAATATTAATACCTTCAGATTGCCTCCCGCTCTGAGGGCTTGAATACGAGCTTGGAAACTGTGCTGTCGTGCTGGTTGCCGGGTAACCATAACTTGAAGCGGGAATACTCGAGGAAGCGAAGTTGGTGTAAGTTGTTTGACGGTTATACAAACCATCAGTTTGCATAAAAGTCCGCTTCATCTCGTCTCTTGCCCGTGAAATATTTGACAGTACAACAACATTGGGCGTCTTATTATTATTGAGAACTATAGCGTCGTTTTGACTATTTCGTGAGGATACTCCATTGGAGGGATTACTTGGTACACCTTGGGCAATCAATGGTCTTTCGTTGATTCTACTCCCAACTTCTCCAGCAATAACTTCCGAGTTTGAGCTATAGTGAGGTCGTACAAGATGGTTTGAGGAAACCACTCGGTGCTTGAGTTCATTTGGCGAAATAGGTAGATTCTGCGGACTGAGTTGAATATTAGGGATAGGTCGATTATTCAGACTGGCCGGACGATGTGCACTAAATAAACCTTTGAATGATGTACCCGGCTGCATCTTACGTCCCACAGTAATTGTTCCATTAATCTTTCCACCTCGAATCACAACCCCTTCCCCCACCTCCCCACCAAGGACGTCACCCCCTAGAATAGTCCCACCCGTCACACGACCATTCCAGACTGTCCCCCCGAGTAGTTTACCACTTTCCATAACACCACCTTTCAACACCCCACCATCTATAATCCCCCCTTTCAGCATTCCCCCCTCAACCCCACCTTTCTTCAACACACCGCCTTGGACAAACCCAGAGGACACGTGCCCTCCTAGAATTTCCCCACCTGACACAACGCCTCCGGTGATATTTCCCCCGCGCACCAAACCTCCTTTAACAGTACCATTATGAAGAAACCCTCCGGTAATATCACCATCTAGGAGCAACCCTCCATCCATAAGCCCGCCAGACATGTGACCACCTTTGACGGCCCCGCCTTTAATAGTTCCCCCGGAAATATACCCACCTACAATTTCTCCACCAAATATATTACCCCCTGAAATTTGCCCGCCTACAATCTGCCCTCCTTGGACATTCACGGCAGTCCCAGTCATCCCCGAATGAGTTTCAAGTTTCTTCGCCGATTTCCGAGCAACTGACTGCTTCTTTTTGAACTTGAAGTCGCGATCAAACATCGTAAAGCGTTCGCCGTTTTTCCGAAGCTTCTCCGAAGAGATTTCATCCGATTCTCCGAGCAATAGCTTCGAGCTTTTCGGGAGAAGTTCGTCGTCTTGCGGAATGTCGACGTCAGGTAAATCAAAAACATTTGATGACTCTAGTTCACTTGCAAACAAAGGATGTTTCGTGTTCTGAGGTTTGAGTGAACGGTGTTCTGAGTTCTTAGGATTTAAGGCGGTTACGTTAGGCTGACTTGAATCAATATGAGAATCGTTTGTTTTTGTCGAATCCGTATTTTCATCAAGTTTATCAGATTTTATAATTTTCAACGCATCGTTGCCGTGTGTTGAGTTAGACGCCGAAACAGAAGTGTCGATTTCACCTACAAATAAGTTTAAAATATTAAGATTTGCAACTCATTGCTACGCACCAGCAGAGGCTAGATAAGGATAATATAGGATAACACACAGCAACTCAATACGATTAGCTGACCATGGACACACTACCTTCTTTAGTCAGAGAGGGTACGCCAACCGGCTTCGTCGTCGCGTTGTTGTTCTTGGAATTCCCGACCAGATTGATTTTTTCGCTCTCATACTGACCCATGTCATTATTGTCTTTAGCTTTACTGGAAACTCGCGCATCGTGGTTGAACACTGAACCACCACCATTGTCATCCAACTCATGCAGGACCTCTTCCTTTTCAGCATTTGAGTTCAAAGACACTTGACTGTTTTCACCAAGTGAGTCTGCTTGAATGCCGTTCACAGGTTGGGCACCATTCTCCTCCGTGTTAATCACTGGATCTAGTTGGTCTAGAACAGAGATGAAAACAAAGACTTTGGTTAAGTCCAGTTATCAAAGCATATCTCCAATGACTATGTCTTTACCAAGCACAAGTTTGCATAAACATGAACAAAAAGATAGAGCAAAGACTTTAGTCAAGTCTCCAAACCATACCTCCAATAACAATGTCTTTACCGTGCACAAGTTAGCATAAACATGAACAAAAAGATGGCAAACAGACTGTGGTGAACTCAATAAGATCTTTAATGACAATGGATACCTTTCCTAGCAGTCTCATTTTCATCAGTTCCTCTCCATTGATGAAGTGTCTCTGCATACGGGGAGAGAGACAGCGCTAAACAAGGCCACGATAAAAACAAACTGAAGATAAACCCTTGCCACTTCATCAGAGAAATTTCCTAAAACAAACAGCAAGAAACACATGAAAGCAGAATATTTGACTAGCTATTTGCTGGAACTTTATCCAGTGCAACTGGAAAGGCATGCACCTAACTTTAGTATATCTACACGGGAAAGTTTTATCAGGTCTCCTTTTATTCATTCAGGTTCTGTATAAGAGTCATCTCTAATTGATCCACCGTTACTAAAAGCTATCATTAGCTATTCATAATAAATAAACAACCTGTAGAAATGCTATTTATTATAAAATGTATAATCTGTTCACTAGAACCATCAAAAAATGACCTTTGCAAAATATCTGAACTTTCACTAAATTGCAAAGTTAATTTCAGAACGTAAGCATAAAAATGTTAAGGAAATCCAAAAAGAAAATGCGTTAAAGACAATGACTTTATTATTTACTTGAAAGATAAATTTATCAAAGATAGTAAAACATAACTCATTAAACGTTACAATTAACTTGATGTAAACTATAATCACAATTCTATATATAGAAAAGAGAGCTTCTAAAATAAAAGTATGCTTTTTACCTCAAAAAACGTTTGATTCTATTTCGTAAAATTATTGTCCACTGTCATTGTGCTTGTATAATGTTCGATCGGTCCCATTTGCCATGCGCAAAGCCCATTTATTTTATAAAGCAACTGAACAAAAAAAACCCGAAAATACAAAAGTTTTAGACGCCAAACAAACTAGAACAAAGTAGACAAAGATAATTAAATGGGCTATACTGAATGTATATATTATCTTATACTTAAAGTAAATTCTAGAATGTATTAGTTAGGGAAATACACCGTTGTAATTCAAAGCAATTGTTACAAAATGTCACTTATATGCAATCAACGTCAGAAACTATTATCTTTTAATAAGTATCGCTAAAAATGCTGGAGCAAAGGTTGAAAAATGTATGAATATTTTAATTCTATGTATTCTTTTAATACTAGGAACTCTACCAAAGTTCACTCTATAGGTAGCTAATATAAAGGTAATATAGGTAACTATAAAAGTAGTTTCAATAATTTAATGTCCTACAATGTTAGATCAGGATCTCAGGTTGATACACTTTTACAACCCGTCAATAAAAAATCTCGACGAATCGGTACCTTTGAATTTCTGGTTGTTTGTCAATAATTTATGAGGAGAATAAAAGAAACAAGTGGAAAGAGCAATCGACAAAAATTCTGGATAAATATATAAAATAACTATACGTTTTAGGTAAGTTTATTTTGTCTAAGCTTTTTTTAGTATGCTAAAATATAAGAGTATAGCCTACGGTGTAAGTTATAAGCCCCACAAAGCAATGAATGATGGTAAAACTTAGACTTTTATATTCTTATACGAACAAGCGTTCAAACTTCTTCCACTTGTTTATGTAATGTTCACCACATTTTCTTGTGAAAAGAATTAACATAATTTTATCACGATAATATCAAGTTGAGCATCTTCAGTGAATACCTACTGACTTTAATTACTAGAATATTTTGCGCTTAAATTGCAAATGTACGGGTTTTAGAAAAGTTCGTCAATGTTTTGTAAACAGGATTTACTATCTGATGCATTGTATGTTGTTTTAAACGTCTAATTTTTATCATTTAAGGTTTTAAATATGGCATTTTCAATCAATTGCCTGTTGGCAATCGTAATATGTCAAATTATCGCAATCACACAAGCTGAAGAGAGCTTCATTCTCGAGGACTTCCGAGGCTATCCGATGTTTCGCGAAGACGAGATCCGAGGACGACGAACAGTTGGAAAAGTAATGCGAAGCATGGAGTCGGAAAATTCCGATGATAGCTACTTGGACTCGAGCGCGCAAAAAAAATCTGAAAGTTTTTTTACTCAAGAGCAAGTTGATAAAGTCCTAGCTGAGGCTTTCCGAGACGAACCATTTTCGGAGGAGTCCGGAACTGTTCGTAACAATGTCGAAGAAAGCCTGATAGCGAAGCATGCGCATGATGGGAGCATACCGCTGTCCATAATTGAGAACGAACGGAGTGGCAACCCATACCAACGAGATATTGTTGAAAACGAACTCCTAGAGTCTCCGTTTTCTGATATGGACACTGGCATGAATATAGGGCGAAAATTTAGACATAAAGTCCTTTAAATGTAGAGAACCAAAATTAAGGCTTTAGTGATAAAGACGTAGATTTAAGTTTAACTCTTTATATTAACAGCGAATCTTATGGTTTTAATACAAAAACAGTTTAGATTTAGGCGTTAAATTTTCAACACTCCTTTGCACTAAATTTAACAAATAAATTTGGTTTTATTGTACCACAAACGTTTACAGTACACTTTTCTCCTAAAATAACATTTGAAGTATTGCGTTAAATAAGTTTACTTATTTTCATTTCTCTGTTGTGCATTTCAGGACGTTTTGACGATATTTCTTTCGTTTGCTTATTATACCGCAATGTCCTCTTTTTGTCGTAGTTACGACGTAAATTCTCATTATCAATAAATATCCCTCCATTATGTACTGCTGTACTCTCATCATCATCATCCAATGACTTATAAGCCATCAACCCATCTTTCTTTGAAACACCATCATCATCTGCGAATATTACGCCATCTCCTAAATCATCTGTGGCAAAACTCTGCTTTCTTGGAAGTTTCGCATGAAGTCCATCATCCATTGCAGTCAGAATTATTGCGTTCTCAAGATCCTCTTCGGTCGGGCGTTTGCCTTTCAAACCGCTGTGCAAAATATCGCTGTCCATGTCCCCAATATCATGACGTAAATTATCTAAGTATTTCGTTAGCGATCCTAGGTGACTTGATCCAAGCACTTTCGTGCTCTTCCCAGTGGTGTACGATCGTGCAATGCCGTCATCGTCTCGGTTTCTACTCGGGACGCGCTCGATTTCATCTCCGTTAGAATCATGTTGTCTCAACGCAGAATTCCCATCTCCCTTGGAGAGAATTTCGACTTGACCCAAATGAAATTTCTTTTTATATTTCGTTGGATAATTCTCGTGTTCATCGACCTTCCTATCCTTCGCAACTTTTGGTGTTTGAAATCCATCTTTAATGTAATACTCGTTCAATCCCAACTCACTGATCTCATCAAGCAGCGACGGCGAAAACAAATCCCTGTACTCTGGTTCTCTCACTTGATGTCCCTCATTCACATCAGTTATCCCATGTTCGTCCGCATGTTCATCAATATCCCCATCATTCGCCGAACCCATTGTCACAATGTAATCACTTGAAGAATCTTGATCAATTTTCGTTGGAGAACTCGTAGTTTGAGATGGTTTTGCTGTCGTACTTTCGTCTTCTTGGTGTTCAAACCATTTATTTATCTCACGCAAACTCTCTTCATCATCAACCTGAGAACTGCTATCATCCTCCTGATGGCTGCTGTCCTTAGGGGCGCCCCCCTGTTCGTGATGCAAATGATCTTCTGTCTTGTCTCGAAATATAGGCGTATTTGTTGCCTCGAAACTTTGGATATTTGAATTGGAGTGATGATTTCCTATAGGTACCCCATGGTGTCTATGGTCATCATTAGGTTTCCCAGTTACCTCTGAGTGTATCATCTTGCTCGGTTCAGATAGTTCTTCATACGTTTGATAATTCATTGGCTCCTCGTCTATTCCCAAATGCCCACTCATATCCACATACTTTTCCGGTCCACTTGGCTTCTCAGCTACGTTCAAACGTCTATTCTTATTCAAATATCTTTCTGGTTTATCCGCAGATAACCCTAATTGCACGGTCTTGTCTAGTTCTCCAAGCAAATCTTTATACATTTCATAATCCATGGGTTTCTCGGCTACTCCTAAATGTCTACTCCAATCCTTTGGATTCATAGGTGGTCTATGATTTCCTGCAGTACCAATCGGGTTTTCAGTTGCCCCCAAATGTTCATTCGTACTTTCTTGGGTGCCTGATGTCGCCTCTGATGCCCGAATTTTCGAAGCACCTGATCTACCCACGGCGTCATCAAGAACTTCGTCAACTCCCAATTTGGCAATCTCTTTTTCCACGGCTTTTAAAACAAGTTTACTTATCAAGTCTGCACTTTGAAAACTTGTATCCGAGACCTTATTAATCGTTTTATCAGTAGCCACTTGATGAACTTGATTTACCGGTTCTTCACCAATAACTCGACCAACCGGTTTTCCTCCAGCAACTTGATTAACCAGAATTTCATCACCGATCTGATCTACAGGTTTTTCACCACCAATTTTATTAACTGGTTTACTGATCAAATCTGAATTTCCACTTCGAGAACTCATATCTGCAACTGGTTTGACAGCTTTTTCACCAGTAGTTTGATTAACTAGTGTATCCTGTTTGAGATTCACGACTAGAGGTTGAGTTCTGGATACTAAGGAATATTTTGGATCATTTGCGCTAGCATATTTGTTGCTGCTTTTATCGTTACTGATATTCTTTTTGATATTATTTTTTGTATCAGTAGTTGTCGTTGCGCCGTCTCTATCACCAACAGTATTCATTTCCTTGTTTTTATCAGCTGCGTCACTGCTGTCTTGAAAACTGCCCAAATTTACTCGAGATTTTGTCAGTATGTTGTTACTACTACTAAAATGTTTGAAAGGAACAGCACGACTAATCTCTCCATTGGTGGTTTTCAGGCCACTGATAATGTTCACCTCGTCGCTGTCGTCGTTATTACTTAACAGTTTGTTGGTAACTACATCATTTTTATTTGCTTTTTTGTTGTTTTTCAGGTTTATGTTCTTGATGCTCTCGTTTTTATTCAACATTTTATTGGTAACAGCAATATCGTTTTCATTCTTACTTTTGGTCGTTTTAAGATTATCCACGCTATTCTTGATGT
>JAODVM010315695.1:0-11684 GCA_025400095.1 Phenganax marumi
CATCTCCTGACCATCAGATTTCTGTCAAATCTTCCCCCAAAGTCCAGGAAATGGCATTTCAGAGCTTCTATATTTAACAATTTTCCGGGCGAGCATGCCCCTGGACCCCCCTAGCACGGCTCGCGCCTGCAGCGCTCCGCTCGGGCCTTCGGCACTCGTTTCCCAAGTGTTTGCGTTTTCATTGATAAGCCACTGGCCCCCCCAGAAAAATTGGTCCCAGCACGCCACTGCATTGGAACTCCCATTGTGGTCCATTCAGGGTGAATTAGGGCTTTCAAAGAGCTCCAGACCAAACTCTTAGACAAAAGCAGTGTGGCTTTTTCGGGCATGCTGTTTGGCACTATTTTAAAGAGTGATTGAAGCAGAAAATCAGAGAAAATAAATTAAACTATAGAGAAAATAGATTAAAGCAACCAAAGCGTTGTTAAATTGACAAAAACAAAACAGCTATATATATAAACAAGTTTCAACCCTGGTTTACCCACAATGCATCACAATACAAATGGCTCTGAGCACTTTTGTCAAATAAGTCAAACAAGCAAAAATCAGTCTGGTCATGAAATTTGAAACAATAACAACAACTTTACCCCAAAAAGCCACTATAAGTCCACTAAAGTTCATCAAAAAAAGAAAGCTTTTAAGTGAAGTGAACTACAGCCAGTTAGGATCATGAGAAATCATAATTATGCTACTTAAGCTAAGTTAAAATATCAAACACATCATCACAAAATAAACAGATATAACCCACACCAGTTTGTTCTTCTGATCTAAGTTCTTGCAAAAACTGTACTGATATTCAGCATCAGTGCCATGTTCCCTTGTTTGTCCATTTCTTGAAAGTAGAAGACTTTCATTTACATTTATCATAGACAACTTTCCGAGTGGTTGTATCATTGACAAAAAAATTGCCTTGCTCAATAATTAGCCAGTTCCAAGTATTACAAAACAAATGGACCCTTGTATGCCTTTATGGATTCTTTTACATAAAAATCTCGTCTTACATATTCAAAAGGTTTCCTTCCATTGTAGGTTCTTCTATGTTTTGAAATGCTACTTGCTCAGCAACAATCTTCATTTGCAAACAAAATAATTCAAAGATTTCTTTCTAGGATAAATTCTTTATGTTTTGTGAGGCTACTAATAGTCAGTTTGGATCATGCATGATCATGTGGTCCTAATGCTGACTCGAATATGAAACACTTTTCGCAAAATAAGCACACGTACTCAACACCAGTTGGTTCTGTGTGAAGTTCTTGACAAAGACCACATTGATATTCAGCATCAGCGCTATGATTTTTTGCTAAATGCGATGTAAATTTCTTGAAAGTAGGAAATTTTCGTTTACATTTACCACAGACCAATTTTCCAGTGGCTGAATCCTTGACAAAATGCTGTTGTAAATCTCCTTGCTCAACAATTGCCTTGCAGCAAGTAAAACAATGTAAATGGACTCTTTTGTGTTTTTTAAGATGACTGTTACATGAAAATTTCATCTTACAAACATCACATTCAAAAGGTTTCTCACCAGTATGTATCTTCTGATGTTTGTTAAGGTGGGAAAAGTCAGAAAACCTTTTCTTGCAAACTTCACATTCAACAGGTATCTCCCCAGTATGAGTTCTTTGATGTACTTTAAGAGTACCCAAATGTGCAAATTGCTTTTCACAAACATCACATTCAAAGGGTTTCCCCCTCGCGTGAGTTCTTTGATGAACCTTAAGATTACTCAAATCTGCAAATTGCTTTTCACAAATATCACATTCAAAGGGTTTCTCACCAGTATGTATCTTTTGATGTCTGGTGAGGCCACAGAAGTGAGAAAACCTTTTCTTGCAAACATCACATTCAAAAGGTTTCTCTCCAGTATGTGTTCTTTTATGTGAGGTAAGGTGACAAAGTTGAGAAAATTTCATCTTGCATACATCACATTCAAAAGGTTTGCTTCCAGTATGAATTCTTTGATGAGTTTTGAGATTATCCAAACGTACAAATCGCTTTTCGCAAACATCACATTCAAAAGGTCTCTCACCAGTATGTATCTTTTGATGTCTCTTAAAGCCAGAAAAGTGAGAAAACCTTTTCTTGCAAACATCACATTCAAAGGGTTTCTCGCCAGTATGTATCTTTTGATGTTTCTTAAGGTTAGAAAATTCAGAAAACCTTTTCTTGCAAACATCACATTCAAAGGGTTTCTCCCCAGTATGAGTTCTTTGATGACCTTTAAGGTGGCTGGATTTCGAAAAGCTCTTCTCACAAACGTGACATTCGTAAGGTTTGTTTACTGTTTGTGTTCTTCGTTTTGTCTTTGAACTGTTTCTATTTGATGTAGACAATTTCGTGCTTTTACAACCACGTGAAGACATTGTTACTTTCTCAAAAACAGAATGATCTCAGCTTTCTCCTTTATAAGTCGCTGTGTTTCTTTCAAGCGAGCTTCCTAAATTTATATTTGCCGTTTGGCAACTTCCAATTTCCAAAATCCAAACCTGTTATATAATGCGCTAGATGATAAGAAAATTGAACAAGCATTCTGCCGCTGACAATATAAGCGCGGGCAGATCAAATAATGACACTGAGCTACAATTATCACCCTTGGACAAAACTGCTTCAACAAAATATGGCTTTTAGATAATAAAGATTTAAAGAAAAGAAATTTCAGAATTTCAGATTATCGTTCAACATAGGTGGAAGCTTAAAGCTGCGTGTGCACTACAACCCTGAACAGTATTTATTCGGCCTGGACCTGGCACTGCCCACAAAATTCAGGCCAAGGAAGGGGGCAGCATAGACCATACCCTGCATCGCATCGACCAACATCAAACCGCTGACATTAATACTAAAACGTGAGCCTTGCCCTATTGGCAAAGACGACAGTGTGAACGAAGCACAAATTACGTGGACATGACCTAGACCACGTCCAGGCCAGGTCTTGAGGCCTGTAGTGTAAACACGGCTGTACTCGAATTTCCAGGGTAAGTTTCCAGAGTAAGGTTCCATAAAGAAAGAGGAAGCTCTGATGGATAATCAGCAGGATTCAGTCGTTCAGCCAGATTCATAACTTTGTATAAAAATCTGTAGCGTCAGGTGCATACGCTCAACCTGAAAGTGCCTGGACGGTACAGATTACGATTTATTTAATTATTCGTTTATATATTTATTTATTTATTGCCACAAAAAACTTATTTACAAATAAAGCGAACATGTAGGAAGCAAGGGGCGAAAGGTGGAGGCCCCGAGCGAAATTTTCTTTAAGGCCCCCACTAGCTCCGTCACGCCACTGCTTGGTGTATAATAGGTAAAATCACGGATGTTACACGATGTTCACAAACGAATTATGAAAAGCTGTTTAATATTAAACTGAAGTCCAATAGCAACATCAAGTACCCTTAGGCCTCTTTTTCAGGTACACTTTCATTGTCATACTCTCCCATGCTCTGATATATTTTCTCCCGTTTTCATGCGACTCTCACCACTTTGATGCAATTCAATCACGATATTTTTTCTTTTTTTGTTATTGTATTATGGTGGTACAGTTAACTGTTTTCTTTTTTGTGGTGGCAGCAGGCAGCGCGCCAGCGCCGTATTTTATGCTAAATAGTAAGAGTCGAACCTCTGCGAAGGTATAGTGACAATGTTGTCATTGGTTAGTTTGTTAGTTTTCCAATTGGCTAAATTTCCTGGAATCTGATTGCGTGTCAATACAATTAGACTATACCTTGAAACGTTACATGTCTTGCTTTCTTACATGATGCTTGTTGGTTTAACTTTGGCACTAAATTACACTAAAATGTAGTGAAAATTCCTGCCACTTGAAAAAAAGCCAAAATAGAGGCAAAAAGCGAAACATATTTTCAAGGCCAAACAAGAAATTAAAAAGCCAAAATGTAGTGTTTTGGCCGCAAAAAAGCCAAGTTACCAACCCGGGTAAATCAGTGAACTGTATAGACCCAGTTCGTCTTGTAAGTGTGGCCAATAGCCGTCGTTTCGGGATAAAAGTACAGGCTGCGGCTGCGAGCAGTCAAAATACACGTACGCTGTACTTTCGCCCCAGATCCTTCAATAATTGAAACGTTCTCCGACGGATATGACGTTTGAGCATGTTGTTTTGGAAAAGCCAAATTTATATACTAATCACGTGTTTGCTTGTCCCGGTATAGCAAGTTACTCGGTTAGCCGTGTAACTCGCCTCCATGTAAACAGGCCCTGAACTAAGACGTACAATCAATGGTATAACATCGTAATTTACTATTATATGCCGATACGGTTACAGAAAACGGAAAATAAAAAGTAGGCATGGACAATAAAAGGAAATCAATTAATGCATGCAATGTCCATGCTCTCATGTCATATTCGTAACAGTGTACGTGCCATTACTATTAGTGCGGTCAGCGTAGTGTGTTAGTGCTAAAGGGGCGTGTTACTCGCATGGTGTGCATGCACAGCGTGTAGCATGTGTATGTAAAGTGTATGGTAGTACGATATCACAGGTATTGATGTAAGTTTCAGAATACTGTTTTCAAAGCCTCAGAGTAACGTAGGATATCTTTACTGCGGCTTTCAAATCTTCTACCTCTTGTTTTTAGTTTCTCTATCTAACTGCGGTTAGCAAATAGTAGTTTCACAATTGAAAACTGATCGGTTACCTCTTTTCTTTGAAATATGTGACTAACGCTTGAAAACCTTGCAAGTAACTTTATGACATCATTATGAGTATTTAGTGAAAGAATTTTGTCGTTAGCCTGCTCCATTAGATGCTTTGCCGTTCCAAAGTGAAGAGACCTAAAGATGGGGCTTGCAAGAATGACAATCCCTTCCAGTAGAATTGCGCATGCTTTTTCGTTTCTGCTGATCACATAAACTAATTAAAGAGTGAGTCGGATGAGGAGTGGACTTTTCTTCGGGCTTGGGATCTTTATTTTGTATTTTTCGCTCTTTTGTATACTTTATACAAGATGTTTTTAAAACTGTATGATATCATAAAATTCTTTTCATGTAATGAAATTCCATTGGATGAAAATTGAATACTATTTTGTTGAAATGCAGTATCGTTATTTTCTGGATAAGTAGCGATGCTGTAGTAGTGATACAGACAGCGAAACCGCTGCGAATTTCACTATACACTTAAAAATTAATGCTTTTCGGAATAAGCAATGAGAGATTGATGGATAAAATTACATATATATCAAAGAAGAGAAAATTTTGGTTGAACTAGAAGTACAAAGATTATCGTGAAGATGTTTTTTCTTGCAAACTGTCCAACGGCTAGAAGAAGCTGTTTAAAAATAGACAATTTGAACTTAAATTTACTTTTCATTATAAAGAGTTTATTCAAAATGCACGTTTAGAAAGGTTTACACTTATACGCTCAACAGATTACACTACTTCACGACAGTTTGACAAGTGCAGTTAAATATTTACGAATTAAGACTTGAAGCCCCTTCCCTCTGTTCACTGTTGAAAACAATTTTCAAAAGTTACGGTGCGCATATTGGTCATTGCTGAAATGTGAATGCTGGAACGCTTAATTTCTTAGAACTCACAAAAAAATTGCAAACAGCATCCCCAGTTTCGAAACCTCAGCGTACGAAATAAAGATTTAGCAACGAATGAATCATGCATGTCCAGAATAATGTTGAAAACAATTTTCAAATGTTTCAGTACACATGTGGGCCATTGCAGAAATGTCAATAGTGGAACGATTGTTTTCTTTAAGACGCACTGTAAAATTGCAAACAGCATCTCCAGTTTTGAAAATCTACCGCACAAAAAAAAAGGATTGAGCTAGAAACGAACAAATCATGACCAAAACATTGAAACAGGGGGAAGGGGTTTTTTAGTTTAACATACGTAACAGCGTATTCTCACGTTGATTTGATTAAATTCTCACCTTTTCAAGTTTTACTGACCAAATTGGGAGACAGCTCGCTACCAGTAGCTCCCGAAGAAGCTAAATTTACTCATTGGATCTGTTTTTCTTGAGAACTGCTAGTTTCATGATGGCTTCTATGCATGTGCTTTAGAAGTGCTTAGATAGAACAAGCTATACCAATTTCTCCACTGGTAGCGCTGCTAGTCGTAATTTCCAGGCTAACGGACGTTCTAAGGCAAATCCTGCGTAACAACACATTTATCTTGAAGCCTCTCGCCACAATTTTACTTCAATCTGTGGAATCCTGCGATCGGCAAAATTGCTTGGTTCAACACCGTATCTGCTGATATCAGGGCCTATTTTAACGAAATTGCAACACTGCACACTTTAGAGCACATTTCATCAATCACGTGCTGTGTGACGTCATCTTTGAATTCCTATGTTTTTGTCAAGAGCATGATGACAACATATAGGGTGCCTGAAAAAATGTTTGGCCCATCTTTGTGCCATTGCCAGTTTTGTTGCAAAGTCATTTTGGAATGTTCGACTTTATATTTCATGTACCTTGCTTATTCAGCGCATCTAATTTCAAACTTCAAAACTTCCAAGTTCAATACTGCACACTTTCGCGCTTAATACTGCACACTTTTTATTCATGACTGCGCAATGTGTGCAATACTGCACGCTAAAATAGGCCCTGGCTGATATCATAGTTTCATCTGATATCATAGTTTCGCAAGATATCGGCTGATATCAGGGGCGTCGGAAGGGGGGGGGGGCACTGGGGGCACGTGCCCCCCCCAACTTTCAAGTTGATAACAAAAAGTGCCCTTTTTAAAAGGAAAGTGCCCTTTTCCATGCCTAACATTGGTATGCCCTTTCGAAAGATATGAGATTGTGCCTAAATGAATGTACTAAGACATTTTCGAGGATTCCAGCATTCGCTAGCTTTTAATTGTTTTTTTGAGAAGCCCCGGCTTGCCAATTGCGAGTTGTGACATTTACGTTAATAAAAGCATGAAAATACTAAGAAATTGCTAATGTTTCAATGTGGATTGGCTTATTACAAAGGTTCATGAAATACAGACACTCACTAATTTCAGATTTTCAAAGACAAGAATTGCGCTGTTTAGCCACCAAAAATGAATTTACTTGAGGGTGCCCTTTGTGTATGAAAAAGTGCCCCAGAAAGCCTGTGCCCCCCCAACTTTAACTTGCTTCCGGCGCGCCTGGCTGATATCATAGTTTCGCAAGATTTTAAAAACAGTCGTGAGATGATAACGTGAAACGATTGCCATCAGTATGCATCTGATCTCGTGACTGAAACGGAGAGGGTAATTTTCGCGAGATGCAAGAATCGCGTTTTCTATAGGGATGTTCAACTCGGCGTATGAGCGTGAAAAAGAAATGGTGGGTCATGCAAGGGCGGTGCATGGAAATTATTGAATTCGTCAATAAAATACCAGAATGCAAACAAAATCGTGTGTTGCAGTGTCGACGAGCCTTCTCACAGTTAGCTTTGCTAAGTGGTGGAGTCTACGTTTAACAACTTCTACTGTTGCACAAAACAGAGCGCCTCGAACTGGCACGCGTTAACTTATCGTGTTGCCACAAGTTGCTACCATTTGGTAAAATAAGTGTTATAATGGTAACGCGTTACTACGCGTTACCTTTATGCTTTAGTAAATATAGATAATTAATATTATTCAAAGAAAAGGGTAACGCGTTGCATTTGCTTTAATTAAGAACAAAATTTCACATAAATATTATAAAATGAAGTACAATAGTAGAGTAACGCGTAGGGTAACGCGTGCGGCAACGAGTCATAAAATGGTATTCTCATTAGCCACCGAAATAAGAAAACGCCGTACCGGAAGCGGACGCGGTTGAGAAATAGCCCAGGAAGTCTAGGAGCAATAGTGTGTTGTGTCACGTGCCCTTAGGGTGTGTTAAATGTGCAAACGCCACGTTGGTTCAGTCTTACCGAGCGAGTACGTAGAAGAAAACGCTATCCAGACAAGCGAGCGAAGGAAAAGTAAGAACACCGCAACGACTGTCGGCCTACAGCCCTTATAATCCAGTTGTGTCTAAGCGTTCAACTCATAGGGCGATGGCCCAAGACAAGTGCGAGCTGATGTTCCACTACCACGACCTCCGCCATTGGAGCTCGTTCCGGATGCCAGTCGAGTCGATGCTGAGCCTCAAATGCCACCGCAGGAGGTGGAAGTGGTGCCAGCGCCGGGAGAACAGGTGCCGTTTTTGTGTATTTTTGCGATGTTATAAGCTATAGCTTTCAATTTCTTTGCCGTGGCAATGTTTAGGTTGCTCCTAGTTCCCCTTCTCCCAATTGAATAGATTTGTTTCTACAGCCTCATTGCCTGTTTCATGAATATCTGGGGACCTATTAACTGTGGCTTTGCATACTTGGTTGGGGGGGTTAGCTCTCGTCCGTCATGAGGAAATGATTGCTTTGCGAGTTTCCTCGCCGGTTGACTGTTATGTGGAGTTTTACTGTGAACCTTTTTTACTTGTTTAGTTGTGTTCTTTTTTATGTTAAGTTTGCGCTTAGGTGGTCACTAGTTTGGGTTATTGTTTTTGCCAAGTTCACTGTTCTGTGTGCTTTTAACCCCTCGCGTGTGTGCTACGACCGCATTACATATGTTTTGTTCGCTTCGCATTTAGGAGTACTTTTGTTAGGTGTAGTCACGGTTACGTGCTTTAATAAATTTGGTGTAGAAAGAACGGCATGCTTGATCGCCTAAAATCATATTGTTCGGTGCGAATACAGTTTCAATCAACACAACAGGGTTGTATTATTGGCTGCTCAAATTTTGTAAAGGCGGAAAGCGTCTTCTAGGAATCGCCACACGAAAAGGTTTGGTAAGAGCTGGGTGAGGAAATTTGCCACCCGAGGTGTTTATTTGAAACCAGATGATATAACTTGCAACCCGGGGGATTTGGCAACAGCCGGGCGCGAAAACTTGCTATCCGAGAGATTTTGGTTAAAGCCAGGTGAGGAAAAATTGCCACCCGAGAAAACTTGGAACAGCCGGGTGAAAAAGTGCCACCGGAGAGAGTTTGGAAAAATCCGGGTGGGAAAAACTTGCCACCCACGAGGTCCGGGGGGCGTAAAATTCCCTCCCGAGAGATTTTACTTAGAAGCCGATTGGGGAAACTTTCCACCCGAGAGAGTTTGGTAGAAGCCAGGGATGTGTTGTTCGAAAGGTGGATAGCACTATCCATTGAATAGTGAATTTTTCAACGTTCATAAAATTGGACAACAAATGCCAAAACCTCCATTTTCCTCAAAGATATAAATATTAGAGACTTAAATCTATCGATATCAGTCCTAATTTCAATGGAAAATTTGACAAAGGCAACAAAAAATCACTCTCCAGAGGATAGCGCTATCCACCTTTCGAACAACCGGCCCCAGGTGAAAAAGTTTGCCACCTGGGAAAGTTTTGAGTCAGATCCAAATAAAATAAAATAAAAAAAGCGTTGTTGTGCTTGAGTTTCATTTGTTGCTCAACCCTTTTTCAACTTTTCGACAAGTCGGTCCTGGGGGGGGGGAGGGGCATTGAACTAAAAATACATGGAACGCTACCTCTAGTAATACTGTCTAGTAATCGATTGAAGCCAAATTTGACATCCAGACACGCGTGTTTACTGCTTCGCGATTCTCTCGCGGGAACACAGACTTCAGTCCTAGTTCTAAGTTTTTGCAAAAAAGAAGCTATTTTTTGAGCAGTTCTTTGATAAAATTAGAAAAAAACTGCATTTATTTTCTTCTTTTTGTTGTTTTCCTTACTTTTTGCTAAAAAATGCTTGGTAAAACTTGTTTCCTTGGCAAAGTTTGAATTGTGTTCCGAAAGTATTTATATGTTTGGTTTTTCGGCCGTGTTTTCCGTTGTGTGGAAAGACTAGGGCCGACCTCCGACTTTTGGCTTCAATTTTGGCTTCAGGTAGCGTTCCATGTAGTTTTAGTTTAATGAGGGGGGGGTCACCAAACTACCCTAATGCTGACGCTCGTCCGGCGCTCAGGACCAACGGGGGGAGAGGACGAACTAGTAAACTAAGGATAATAATAATAATAGTAAGAAAGAGTGAATTCTACTGAGTTCTCAGGCATCTTCTCTTTTCTTCTTTTGATATTCGGTTGGACACGGCGGTCCGGTTACGACGTAACGCGCCTGATATCAAGTGGTGCGCAGTAGATGGCGTTGCTCTCCCCTTCGTTGGTCTTGAGGTCCCTCCGCGGTCAACCTCTTGTTGGCTCCGTTGTGTATAACCGCGTATGTTCTCATCTCAAGGTAGCGGGGCTTCACTCGGGCGAGACACGACGTACACAGCTTCCGGACCGGTATCGCCACAACCCTCAGCTTGCTGAGATGTTCCGCCGATGATATTGCCGCTTATGTAGGATGGAAGTCATTGGATTCAGCACGCCATTACGCGCGGCCAGCGATGTCCGCAAATATGGTGGCGGTGTTTAACGCGGTGGTGCAGGCGGTGTGTGACTCTCCGCAGTTGGACGGCAAACAAACTGCTTAAACTGAGTGTACGGGTGTTCTGAGTTTTGGGAGGGAAGTTAATGTTCTTTATGGAATTGTTGAGTGTAGGGTATTTAAGAGTGGGAAACTGTGATCATTATTTATTTATATGACATAATGAGTGAGTGTTCAATGTATTTTCGGGAAGTGGAAGCGATGCGCGTTCACGGATTTTATGCCCATAACTTAGTCCTTCGGTATGCGGTTGAATACTTGAAAAGGGCTAATGAGAGTGCGTTAGTATTCTCATTAGCCATAGAAATAATAAAACGCCGTACAGGAAGCGGACGAGGTCGAGAAATAGCCCTGGAAGGCTGGGAACTATAGTGTGGGGTATCACGTGCCCTTAGAGTGTGTTACATGTGCAAACGCCACGTTGGTTCAGTCTTACCGAGCCAGTACGTGGAAGAAGGCACTATCCAGACAAACGAGTGAGGGAAAATCGCCCGCCCACCTCCCCCTGTAGGCCGACAGTGTCTTGCCTCTTTTTCCGTTGTTCCAACTCAAACGTTCACGGATTTGATGGCCATAACTTAGTCCCTCCGTGTGCAGTTGAATATTGATAAAGGCTAATTAGAATGCGTTAGTAACGCGTTCCGTCTAGTACGCCACGTGCAATGAAGTCGATATTTTGCAAATAGATATCGGCTATTCTGGAGACATACCAGTATTTCTAGGCACAATACGAGTATGTCTCTAATACTCATTATACAGCTAACTTAAACTTTCGCGAGCCTTTTCGTTCTAACAATAATATTATTCCCTATAATCATCCATTCTATAGAGAAAACGAAATAGAACGGAATTACGCATTATAGTATTACCATTTACAATTAAAAATTACAGTCCTATAAATAAGCTTAGGATATTTATTAAGAGGGTTCTAGTGAAGAGATATGGATTTTCACCGCATAATGGCATTTAGAGTCTGAACTAAGCTCGGAAGAAATTTAATACGGTTTAGTTGAGGGAGAAAAATATATATAACACGAAAACAACTAGGGAAACTTGAGACGTCGGATACTTTTTAACACTGCACTGCTTTTACACCGATACAAAACCTAACCGAGACAGCAGATTTTTAACAGTCCTTAGCGTTAAAATTATAGAGTTTTAGCAAAGAGTACGAGTACGGCTACGACTAGGAATAAGAGATTCGACCGCCAGAGACCTGTCACGAAGAAATCGTACTAGTAGTCGTTTCCGTTTCAAAAAAATGTTGCTTCAGTTGTAAACAAAAACGAATTGGTCTACTTTGTCTA
>JAODVM010315806.1:0-11681 GCA_025400095.1 Phenganax marumi
TTATAAATTACCTGTAACAGTGAGATTTATAATTGTATATGTAAAAAGAAAAAATAATACAATAAAGTTTCCATTATTATTATTATTATTATTATTATTATTATTATTATTATTATTATTATTATTAATATTATTATTTCTGCTGTTATTGGGACTACCCTCATTTTGCAAAAGGCACTTAGTCTCTAAGCTCCAGGTATGGGGCCGAGACAAAGTAAGTTTTTGCTTTTTGAGTGAAGAAAGTCTCCTCACAAGTTGTTTCTTTCAAAAGTAAAACGGGAATTATTATTAACTTTAACATTCGTTACAGCCTTCCTTCTGCCTGAAACGCTTCTTCATGTGGTCGCTGGGTGTAAGTCGTATCATGATAGATTCACCTGGCGTCACGACTCTGTTTTAAAGTCTTTGGCGAAAACCGTTCTATCAGTGAACAATGCCAGAATTTTTGTTGATCTTTCTGGCTATAAAAGCCCTTCAATAATTACTGGTGATGAATTTTGTCCGGACTTAATTCTCATAACGTCTAACCGTTGGTCATGAATCTAATCTTAGAAATAGTAGCATCTGAAAAAGACAAAAATATTTTAACCTCATAAAACAACTAAAACGTCAATATAATTCAATAAGTTTTGTAAATATCTCTGAGTTGTTTAGGTGTTTTTTACAGTGAAAGTATATCTCTTTTAAATATGTTTGATGAACTAGCTTTTGATAAGAAGCAGATAGAATTTTATATAAAGCGCATGACGACTATAGCAATCCGAACAACGTATTTTATATTTTGTTGCCGAAATAAGGAATGGGAAAATCCAAATATGTTACGTTATTAGTATGTGGTACCAATAATCTTATTTTACTGTAATTGTTTATAGATTTTATTACAGATTCAAGTATCGAATTGTAAGTTACCTTATTGTAAGTGAAATTTACAATTTCATATAAGCTATTTTAGAAGAAATATCAGTAAAATTTTCATTATTATTGTTGTTATTATTATTGTTGTTATTATTATTGTTGTTATTATTATTGCTGTTATTATTATTAAGAAGAGAATTCATTTGGCAAAAGCCAAACTGAAAATATAAGTATGAGTAACAGTTCATAGATTTCAAATGAAAAGTAGACAAGTAATGACTATTTTAAATTGAATTATAGACGATTAAAATTTTTTTGTTGTTTTGCTTTTTCTTATTTATTATTACTATAATATATTCAAGTATTTCTGATGTTTTAAAGAACTAAACTGTATGGTGGAGTCGAAATACTATGAGCTTGCTAAAGTAGTCAGCTCACAATATGCTCATATCAGATTTTCAAGAAGGCCCAAAAATATTTCTTCGATATTTTCTTTGCAGCCATGAATTGACTCATATTGTTGCAATCGCTCTCACCGTAAATTGATCTTGGCACTGTTTGATAATTTATTATTATTCATAATGCCATTGCTACAATTAGTGTGGTGCGTTAATGCTGAGCCTCGGTCATGTATTTGGGGTGTGTGTGACTAACATGGTGTGCACCACGAGTTGGGTCTGTTCAACTAGTCTGATCTGCATGACTAGTGCTGGTGGCTACTGTGATCTGTGTAATTGGTGCCTGTGGTATGATAGGTGTGCCTAGTATAATTGGTGTGGCTCTTGTATTACAACTATGAAGCGTTTGATCCGAATGGGCTTGATTAGTGTGCAACATTTCAGCAGTACATACCTCTATTTTCTTCTCGTCACTCATAACCTTTATGAAGGTTTTGAGGTTCTGTGCTTGTTTTACAATATGGTTTTAAGGTTGGCTTTCTCCCCCTTATGTATTTTGGCTAGGTGGGCTTGTTTTCCCATAATTGTTTTTGGTGGGTGGTCTGGTTCCTCTATGTTTTATACTACTCAAGTATTTTACAATTCATGTTTAATTTGTGCCCATTGTTGCACTGTCAAAATTTGCAGAATATTTTATGCCTATTAGATCCATCTTTTGGACAATTCTTTAAAGTCTTTGTCCTTTACATTTTGTCTGAATTATGTTTTTGTGGCAATTCTAGCAAGACAAGGTACAATTATCGGAACTGTGGTATAAAGTAATTTTCGCTTTTGGCTTAGATATTTGACTTAAGAGGTGCTATTGTTTGAAGGTTGGGCCGACGTTTTGAGAAAAAAACTCTACCTAATTATTGAAGCTGTTGGTGAATTTGTGTATGAGGCAGTACATTGCCATTATTGTTCAAAAAATGTATATGACAAGTACAAAACTTTCTGTTATTTTAAGGTACTGTGATGCTCCAGGTTTGCCTACTCCACGTGCTCCCTGTGATGCAGGATATCTTTGCTTGGGTGGTGCCTATACCAGCACCCCCACAGATGGGATTACTGGCATGGTGGGTATCACGATAATGAAATACCTACTTTTTCAGAGAAGTACCTATCTAATTGTGTTTCCTTTACCCTAGTTTTCACTTACCCATGTGTAACATATGGTAATACAGGGGTTTAATTAATTATGAATAGTTTAGCAGCAAGCATAGCATATATAACCTGGGATACAGGTACGTACGCAGTTAATTTTGATGTATGTTCGAAAAATAGTACACCATGCATGACAGCTGTAGTGTGAGACAAACTTTTTTTTTCATTTGATTGAATCAGCAATGGCCAGCGCTTTTCAGGATTTGAATACATAGTAATAATATATTGCTAAAATCGCAGAGCTCTCTTAGTCACTCTTCAGTGATTTGTGAGAAGTAGGCTTTATCAGTCTTCGTGCACTCCAGTTTAGCTTCAAGTCATTGTTAAAATAGTGACCTAGCGCCCTCAGTTTAGTGTACATTTCCATTGTTCTTAGACAATGTATAATTCAAAAAAGTTGTTTTCAACATTGTTGATGCTTTTTGTATGATTTTAAGGCATTTATATAAAAATTTATTATTTTACAAACTCGATGGTTGTGAGTTGGTATGCATTTAGTTGTTGCTCGACAATTGAACATTGAAATGTACATTGACTTATGATTGTATTATACCAAATAAAACGGTCTTTTGCTGTTGCTGGAAAACTAGCTTCTTTAAAAAACTGCAAGTTCATTCACTGAAGTCTCTACAATCTAAACTCTGAAGGCTTCTGTATATGGTCATAATAATTGTACCTTTTTAGAGAGACCATTTCTTTGAGAGATGTTTATGTCAAGAAAAGAAAGTGTGGAGTTGGATTCAATTTTACAGTTAAACTTCATTTTAGGATGTTTACAATTAAAATAAAAAAGAAATCGGGGAATTTGATCAGCAGATTGAAAAATCACAAAACAGTCATCAATGTAGTGACAATATAACAAGTGTTTAAAATTGCTAGGATTAAAATTGCTAGATTGTTTAATCGTTTTCTTCGTGAGAAGACAAGAATATTTTAGTGAGTAAAGCGCCTGAGGGTAACCCCATGGCAAAACCATCTATTTGTTGGCATTGAATGCCATTGAAAAGTTACTAAAGTTGCTAAGTTTTTCATTTCTATCCTCAATCCTCTCTCTTCTGGAGCTTACATGGTAAGAGATTGTTTTTTCTTTGTTCAGGAGTTGCTTAGTCTTAACGTCAATTCCAACAAGTACAGTATGTTTCAAATTATTATGCAAAGTGGAATTTTAAAAGTATCTTCATGAGTATGCGCTTTGCGCCAATCAAACTTTTGTGATTTGTTTATTACACTTTCACCAACATTGTATACTGATTTCATTTAAATATGTTGAGAAGTAAAGCAGTCATGACGTATTACGCAAAAAAGTGCTTTTATGGTGTAACAGGTTATTATGCACTCAAACTATAAATTATATTTTAGTGACCAAAAACACTATTTAAAAGGTGAGTCAAACACACTGAAGTCTAGAATTTAATATTCACAAGTTTTAAAACAAACGCAAGCTTGATAGATAAGACACATGCGTTTGTTCTTTCCTTATTTATTCACATACGTTCCCTTGTTTGACAAGAGGTCTACAAGACGACCATCAATAGATTTGGTGAGGTTTTGAATTTCATCTGGTTTGATACTTTTAGCTGCATCACAGATACCCCTCCACAGATCATCATTTGACATATATTGCTGATCTCGACTGTAAATTCTTCTCTTCATTATGCTCCAAAGGTTTTCTATGGGGTTTAGATCGGGAGATGATGCTGGCCAAGTCATCAACTTTTCATCTTTGAAGCCAACACCTCGTAGGTATGCAATAGTGAAACGTGCAGCATGTGATGGTGCATTGTCTTGCATGAAAATAATCTTCCTTCTGAATGCTACTCCTTGTTTGCGATACCATGGAACAAAGTTCATGTTCAGGAAGTCTGCGTAGGTGGCAGCATTCATTTTGACATCATCTGGTGCTCGAAATGGACTAATCTTCTAGTTAACCAGCCCTTTTGGGCTGGTTTACTAGATGATGCATCTGGTTTACTTTAAGATGCGTCTTAATCTTGTTGGTTTCTGGGCACCATAAGCCAACCATCCTCTGGACCAGCCATCCGGGCCGTCAAGGGTTGCTCTACACTCATCAGTGAAAAGAACTGTTTGGAAATCGGTCTTTATATAACGTTTAGCCCATTCGACTCGTTGAATTTTGTGTCTGTTTTTTAATGGTGGGCGATAGTTTGGCTTTACAGGTCTTTCAACCGATTTGAGAATACGACATCGAGATGTTCTCGGTACTCCCTGGATTCCAGCATCTTCAAAAATTTGTTTGCTTGTTGAAAGCGGATGCTCGTTACTTCTCGTTTGATTGAGGATATTTCCCGTCTTGATATTTTTCGACTCACACCTTTGTCGCTTCTTTTCTTTGCCATGTTGCTATTGGCAATAAATCGCTTGACAGTTCTGTGGTCGCGGCAAAGTTCTTTTGAAATCTCGATTGACTTTTTACCCTGAGCAAGACGTTGAACTATATTTCTCTTCTCCTCTGCTGTTAGATATTTCTGCTTCCCCATGTTTTGTCAATTTCTACCTCAACTGGTGCAATATGCATAATAATTTGGTACATCAAAAAAGCACTTTTTACATGAAACGTCATGAATGCTTTACTTCTCAACATATTTAAATGAAATCAGCATTTAATGTTGGTGAAAGTGTAATAAACAAATCACACAAGTTTGATCGGCTCAAAGCACATACTCATGAAGATAATACCAAAATTCCACTTTGCATAATAATTTGAAACATACTGTAGTTATGGCCAGTGTTGACGTGATGTCCTTGTTCACTAACATTCTTCTCAATAAAACCATTGATTTATTTGCTAACCTCATATTCTGTAATATACTTTCAAGGTCTCACCCATTGTGAATGTGAGAAATTGCTTTGTTTTGCTGTGAAAGCTTGTTATTTTCTTTTCAATGGCGTTCTATAACAGCAAATAGATGGTGTTGTCATGGAATTACTCTCAGGCCCTTTATTCGCTAATATATTCTTGTCTTCTCATGAAGAAAACGGTTAAACAACTCTCCTAGCAATTTTAAACACTTGTTATATTGTCACTACGTTGATGACTGTTTTATGATTTTCCAATCTGCTGATCAAATTTCCCGATTTGTTGATTTCCTTAATTGTAAACATCCTAACATCAAGTTTACCTGTGAAATTGAATCCAACTCCACACTTCCTTTTCTTGACGTAAACATCTCTCATAGGCATGGTCTTTTTGAAACTTCTGTCTATCAAAAGCCTACCTTTACAGGTCTTTTTAAAGTACTGTTGTGTAGTCTATCCCATACTTGTTCTCAAAGTTGTTTGCTTTTATGTAGCCTACCCATTGAGCCTACCTAACCTCAGAGTGAAGATTGTTGCTGAAAAAATGGAATTCCATAATAATTTTTTTTTATTTTTACGTAATTAAGACCATTATAAAGAATTTGTGGGTTTTTACATAATTGAGAACATGATAAATTTTTCCCCTTTTGGCCAAAAAGGCTGATTTTTCAAAATGTTTTAAAGGAATAATAACTCTGTTTATAAATCATCAGGCAGTTTAACTCTAAGGTTTTTCTTAGAACCAAGTAAATTAATCTGGAGTTAAATACAGTGGAATAGTAAACGGACAATATGTGTTATTAAGCCAGGGTTAAAATGGTATCATTCGTAAAACATTTCATATTTGCATTTGAGATTTTTCAAAAAATTTTTATGGTGTTTACCAAGATCCTTGTTTTTCCATTTGAGCTGTTAAAGTTTTCGTTATTTTTGTGAATAGTGTCTCAAAACTTGTGAAGAAGAACAGATTTTGCACACATTTTTTTGGATATTTTACCCTTGCATTCAGAGACTTTTTAAACTGATTTAATTGTCTACATGAGAAAATGAGCCGGGTTGTTACTGAGGCCATGGAATTGTGACTCTCGGTCAGTATTTGGTAAAAGGAAACTGAAGTCACATCTCAGTGAACTCATTAAGGACCTGACTGATTTATGAGTTTGTCAACAACAGTTATCACTCGTTTAAAACAATTAATCTATGATGCAGGTTTGCCCTCGTGGTGGTTTTTGTACAAGTGGATCATACAAGTCTCAAGCTTGCCCTGCTGGCACTTACAGCGTGACAGGTGGAGCTACAAATAACCAAGATTGTGCAAGATGCGACGAGGGTTTTTACTGTGCCTCAGCAAGCCAGCCACGCCCAGATGGACCTTGTTCTCCAGGATACTACTGTGGCAGCGGATCAAAAACACCCAACGAAACCATCACTGGACCTGGCTACTTCACTCCTGCTGGCTCATCAGAACCACAGCCCTGTCAGCCAGGATTTTTTAATCCATTTCAAGGACAAAGTCGATGTTTTCCTTGTAAAGCTGGCTTCTATTGTCCAGCAAACAAAATGACAAACAACTCAATCATTTGCCCTGCTGGCTTCTACTGTCCAATTGGGAGCCATAGAACATTTGAATGTCCTCCTGGAACATTTAATAATTATACAGGACGATCGTCTCTCAATGACAGTTGTAAACCCTGCCCTGCTGGATGGTATTGTCAAGGAGCAGCCAAGGCATTGCCCACAGGTTTGTTGTAATTCTTTTATTGCCCATCTACATAGCTGTTTTTAACGTCATTTGTTTGAAAAGGCGTATGATTGAAAACAATCTATAGAGTCCATTACATGCAAAATAATGAACACCTCAATAATTGTAAGATGGCTACCTAACTTTTAGTGTGTTTTTCTGTACAGTTTTAGTTAAGCACCGGAAAGATATTTTAGAACGATATTCTAATCTTTCAGCATGCTTTTTTGTTGAAAGTGCACACTCGTAAACTTTATTTAGGACAAACTGTATAGACATCCTAATCTTGTTTTGTTAAAAGTGGTCACGTGGTGTAAAAATGCGCGTGCTGATGCAAGACTGACGAACTGCAAACTTTCATTCGTTGATTTGTAAAACTTTTCTATTTGTTGTTCCATATAATCAAAGCATTTCAATTTTTTTTGTCCCTTACTTTCAAATATTGGACTTTGTTTAATATGCAAATGTCCAGAAAATACAGCATTTATGCACAAGACTTGTGGGCTAAACTCTCTCAACATGAGACTACTTTGTTTAGAAATTTACATTCCCAAATGTTTTAATGTAAGAAAACATTTTTAAGCAATATGTATGGGATTGTGAGTTTTGGCCAGTTGCATGGCAAAAATTCCAAGCATGCCTTGAGCATTTTTGGCCATTTTAGTTGAGGTAAATGAATGACAGCCTAGCATGGCATTGCAATTCTCTCTCCAATATTTTGGGACTCCAATCTATTGCCCTATCAGGGTAAATCATAAATTAGGTTTCGAAGCTTATTATACCAGCAAATAGACAGAAATGATGTCACCTACCAACAAGATGAAAATGCTCTTGAACCATTAGCATGATGACCTTAGGTGATTGCAATATTATGGTTACTCTAAAATACTTTTTAAAGCTATGTCATACTTTGGTTAGCTAAATAATCATGTTGCGATTAAAAAGAGAACAAATGCTGTCTACTCTACACCGTGCATTAACTGTAATCAAGCTTATCTGGGCCAAACTAAACATCAGTTTCATACACAAGTAAAAGAACACCTAAGATGTCTTTATCTTACAGAGCAATGAGTTAGTTTAGGATGAACACGTATGCTAACCAGCCATACTATGTCACGAGAAATGTCCTATATTAGAACAAGAAATGCAAGTTATACTTAAAGACATTGACTAGGCGTACAGCTTGTTAATGGTATGTGCCAACATGCTACGAATATGTGGATGGAATTTCCTAATTCATTAATGTGATTTCTATTAGCTCCGTGGTCAGAGTGGTTGTAAGTTAAACTGGGAATGTGGGATTCGGTTCTTTGTTGGCACATTCGGAAATTAATTTGCCAGCATGTCTGTCTGTATCATTTGAATTGTAAAGTCTATCATCTTTTTCTAATCACTGTTTTCCTGTAGGAAAGTGTAGTGCCGGTCACTTGTGTTTTGGTCGAGCTGAAGGTAAAGATCCAGCTTTTGTAGCAGGAAAATTAGAATGGGGAAAACGCTGTGATCCTGGCCACTATTGTGAAGAAGGAGCGACTTATGAAATACCGTGTCCTGAGGGAACATACAGGTAAGTTTGATACTGAATGAAGGTAGAGCATCGTCGAGGTCAAGCTGTATTTAAGTGATGTGCTGTACATAGTGCATCGAATAGAGAAAAGGCAAATTTGGCGACGTGCTCTCCCTGAAGCACTTAGTTTTACAATATATTTAAAATGAGAGAGAAGCTTTTTTAGCATTTTAATGGTACTCATATCATTGCAATCACAAGGCAATCAATACTCGACTTAGGTTTTATAAACTTACATAAATAAGAATTGAGAAGAGGTTTGGTTGCGTTTGGTGTTAAGCCACACACATGGAAAATCTTGGATGTGATAATGTTTAACGCAGACATGTAATTAAATGTTACAATGTCTGAAAATTAAAAACCTTTTTTTGCCAGTGATAAATTCATAACAACAAAGCTTGAATGCTATATCGATGAATACTTTTAAGAAACAAGCGTTAAAAACCTAATAATTGGAAAGCTACGACTCAATATTTGCTGCTGTATCAATTAAATAGCTCAAATTATATTTGAAGCTTGGCAAGCAGAAACAAGGAATACTATAAAAGCTGCTCAACCCTCAAGTTTATAGAAACAAGAGCCAGCAGTATGTGACAAAAAACAGTAAAATTAACAGGATATTGCACTGTCATGGTGCAATGTCACACAAATTTACCAGGTATATTTAAATGATGATGCAATTTTATACGAAGCCACTTTAAACCAGTTTCCTTTCAACATTAGCGACCATAAATTCTGTGATGTGAGTTCAACAACTTGATCCTTCAAGTGAAGTTTATTTTATATTGACAGCATTGTTTAAAAATGAAATACAACATTGCTGATATTACAGTAACGTTTAAGTGCTACTTTGTCTTTGCCGACACTGGTAACAGTCTGTGCACAGTTTTCAACATTTATAGAGTGCATTCTAGTTTTGTCAAGAACGACTTGGCTCTTGAGACCTTTTGTCTAAACTAAATCTAGTCTTTTTGGAGAATGATTGCATGCTTTTCATTTCAAATTACAAAAGATTATCTTTTGTGAAACGATTTTTGTCACCGAATTCTGTAACAATGATAACATGCTTTTCAGTGCTTGTGATTTGTTATTTATGATAGAAAGGATTTATTTTATTACTCACGTCAGTGAGCTTGTCGTATGGAATCATGAGGTCGCTGTTGTGAGGCAAGTGCTTTTGATACCTAACAATGTGTCATCTGCAAAAGTTTTACCCAGAATAAGTACTTCCTGTTTTAAAAGTTAAAACCGAACACTTTTCTACTGTGAATAAAAACCAAATAACAGTTTCTTTTGTCCTGAACGGGACTCTATCTTCTTTCAAAATGTGGGCATTGCCTGGAAGCTTACTAAATGTGGTTAGTACGCAGCAAAAAGGCCATGGTTCTAAGAAACTGGCTGAGATGTGTTGTAGTGAAAAATGTTGAGTAGTCAAGTTATGGTTGACTTCACAGTGTGTGTTCAGAGAAGTAGACCCGTGCTTATTTTGGCAGTTAGGCACTGAAGTGAGGCCAATACAAAAGTAAAGAAACAGAGCACCAGCCAAGAACATTTTGTTTTACTCTCTCTCATACAGGTTTATCAGGTTTTTCTCGCATCAAGCAACTTTTCGAGGTGCTATTATGTGACATCTTTTCCTTAGATGTAATCATACAAGTATATGCTAAAAAATCGTAATGGCTTGCACCATTGACTATGGAGATCGTGAAATAGCATATTCTTGTTATGTGTTAATAAGTTACAAGAAACATTGTTGGTGAAACAATTCTGATGAAGTGTGCTTACCATTCTGCTTGTTGCTCATGCGTTGGCACAAAAACTGGTTTGTCTTGTTTTTGTCACTTATAAACGTAGGCAAAGGCCGTGAACATCTCAGTCTATGTGGCGAATGTGTTTCTAAGCATTTCGTTCATAGAAAGAAAATCATGCCACACCTGTTTAAGCAATGTATATGAATGAAAAAATATTTGTTTGGGTAGCGTGGATGTTTTTGTTTTGTAAGGTTTGTTAAGGTTTTTTTTCAATAGGCTAATTAGATTAGGAAAAGGATTTTCCTCTTTACCTTTGGTGGGTGTTCCTGTGATACCTTCCTAGCTCTGCTGTGGTCGTGATGTAAACATAGAACATAAAGAATTGCGTATGCTTTCACTCTGAATTTGAGAGAGGATATTGTTTGAGAAGAAGTCGCTGACATGCTACATTTGGTGCTCAGCAATTTTATATAGATTCACATGTATTTAATGAAATCTTGAGATTTTGATGGGGTGATGTTGACAATGACATAAGAATCGGTTGCTGGAAAAGCCGCGCAAAATGGGCATGAAGCTCCAGGCTGTTGAAGTGGCTGACTTTCATTTATATAAGACCTGAAATTGGATGTGTGTAAAGATGAAAAAATAATGAAGCGACAACTGAAACGATCAAGTTTAATGAACCAAGACAATCGAATCGTCAAAAGTCGCACATGGCAATCAGCCTTAACTATGCTTTATATGCTATCTTTAACAATTGCAATGTATTTGCTCTCAGTATCCTTCCACACCAAAGATTCATAACAAAGATTCCTACTTTGAGATTTTCTTTGCTTTTAAATATCAGTTGGGAGGAAGAGCTGAAGTGCATTGTGATGCATCGAAATGCCCCCAAACTGTTTGGGATTTAGGGTATAAGTTTGAGGGTACACCACGTGTATTTATTATTGCAAGGTCCGGGTTAGCAGACCAAAAGCTTTGCAATAACAAATACACGCGGTGTACCCTCAAACTTATCCCTTTCACCATGCAAAACTTCAAGATTCTTGTTTGGGACTTAATTGTTTTGTTGCAACCAGGGACGTCACGAAAACGTTGCACTTGGGAGGGTGTAGGATAACTTTACCTGAAAATGTGCCTAATTTTAAAGTTGGGAAAACTAAAGAAGTGTAAGTTTTCAAATGCGTTGTTGACGCTCTTATTTTAATACTACCGGGTGTCTCGAAAAAAAGTATCGGTGTTTGGTTTAATAGAATGTAAAAGTTTTTCCTGCTGTGACTTTCAAATAAGTTTTGTATTCTTAAGAAAGGATAAACTTAGATTTTGATATACGGCGCTTGATCTTTCATTTA
>JAODVM010316028.1:0-11680 GCA_025400095.1 Phenganax marumi
CAAAAAAAGTTAACATTAATGAATATACAATAATGAATGAATATAATATGAACCAGTACCATCCAAAGGTACCTAAATTTACGTACCTGTTTTTTTCTGCTCGAGATCTTGGATTTCTGATCATTTGGGAATTTGCGCTCGTTTCCAAAAAAAGTGCTCGAGACATGTTAACACCACACTGTATTTAGATAAACCACTCACTGAAGTCCGGTGCACCAATGCATACACCAGCACACACACACACACTTTTCCTTCACCATTGACTTCGTCCAAGTCAGCCGGGGCCCAAATGCGAGAAGTACCTTTGGTACTTTAGGAGGCATCGGGACATTGTGCTCCAGGCAATTAGTCGTCCAGCATTCACTCGACGTACGATCCTGGCTGCCCTTCCTACAAAGTCTTCGTCACTCCAGCATCCCCAGCCTTAGGTGTGTTGGCAGGAGTTCTGGTTTGGGTGTTCATACCTCGATCATTGTGACAAGCAACATTGGGGATTGAGAATTTTGCCAACTCTTCCAGAGCTGCGGCAAAGAGAAATCTGAAGCTCCATATTCTTCCTCAACTTCAGCCACTAACGGATGGTACTGGAACACTCAAACAAATCTCCAGAACAGTGTGGAACAGTTTGGCTAAAGTGTCGGGATATGAGCATATAGATGCAGCTTTGGCCTGAGAAGGTACAAGTTCCAATTGCGCTGCGCGCACATGGTTGCCAAACCAGCATACCCTTCCTGAGGTTCAAAGATAAAAACACTTAAACTTCTTGTTGTGGTATGAACTACAAGACACTTGGGAGTACAGGTACACTGCATTCAAAAGTCTGCAACATTGAAGCCATATCGGCAGATGACTTCTGCTTTAGCAACCTCGATCCAGACTCCTTCCTTCTGAAGCGTGGAGAAGAACCGATTTGCATTGCGGGTTGTCCATGTCATCAGCTCCAACAGGGTCCGGTCTCCAGGATCCTTGGGGCTGATTGAAATTTTAGGTGAAGCTCAAACAACTCTGTCAGAATAACTAGCTCAAGAACTCTCCAAACAGATGTGAAGACTTGAGCCCTGGTTCTACATCAGTTGGGGCCATTGCATTAAGCTCCCACTCCAGCCATTGGCACATGAGTTTCGTATCATGTGCACGCCCGTGGCCTTGAGGAAATGATTTCGACCTTGGAGGCCACCAGCTGGCAAAGGAAGGGGCAGGGGGCCAGGGAGGTAACAATCACACCCTACCCCTTACAGAACACACCCAGACAAAAAACACTTCAAAAGATACAGATCAAGAGTCGACTGGATTTTGAAGTTCTTTGCCTGAAAGGACGTCAATGACGATGATTTCTTAAATTCTGCACACCAATTGTCAAACCTCTCATACGCTTGGTCCAGTTTGGATTGAAGGCGGGTCCCAGTGAAAATGTTCATCCGGCAAAGGGCTATAAGGGAGCTTGCATAGAGGTCACCACCAAATCCCAAATGAAAGCAGTGCATAGGATCAGGCTTTATAGCCTCTGCAAAAGAAGACCCTGGAATTGACCGAAGGGGGCTATACTTGTCTGGCTTGAATGGTGAAGGAGAAAGCTGAGTCCACATGCGAAGTTCTCCAGCCGGCGACATATTCCACCATTCCTGGGCAATCATACATTCACATGTGCACATGAGCAGGAGAGCCAATCCCCAAAATCACACTATATATAGCTCACACAAAGAATCTAGCTTATGCTAAGCTCAGATGAAGGGACAACTGCTGGGCACAAATGGCACAGCCGAAGCGAACGGAAACCGGACTGGAGATGGTATGCCTTCCTGGCCCACACCCAATCACCCTTTGTACCGGTGAATCCTGCATAGAAGAGATGGGTAGCACCATCAACCTAGGCTTTGTTGCAGATGCATGTCAATTCTCATCCCTCGATACACTGAGCTACCTAAACCTTATTGTAGGCAAAGGGCATCAACTGAAACACCATCCTCAAAAGCAGCACAAAAGTCGTCTGCCAGGGCTTGATGGAGTCCATCAATGCTGGCATCATCTTTGGCGTACCACTGCGAAGGCAAGACGGTGTACAGTAGTCGGGTGGAAAAGGAATGCCTCACACACACACAAACAGTTGAGACCCTGTTCATGGCCATTTGGCAATAACCATGCAACAAATATATCACACAATCCACCACAAAGGAATTGAGGGCAAGCTGCACTGAAGCATTCAGGCTTTCCACACCAGTGAAAGGGATCAACACTTGGTAGCTCAAGATCAGAACTGGAGCCCTTGAGAGTCCTCTTCCTTCATCTCCGTGTAGAGCTATTGGTATCGTTCGTTTTCGTCGGCTTGGGTCTTTTTGGTAGATTGGGTGTGAATCATCTACAAGCCGGAAGTTATCCCAAAACTCTTCCAGCATACCCATGTAGGCAGAGCCACCAATATCATGGCCACCCAAAAGGAATCTTGGAGATTTCTGGAGAATGGTTTTCATCCAATTGGTCAACAAAATGACTGGGTACTTCACCACAATCTCGCGGATAGAGCGTTTACGCCTGCCATGCTTTGTTCGCACCTTCTGACGAAGTGGAATTTCAGGAGAACTAATGGATACTGGAAAGGTCTTCCCATCTCGAAAGATATACCTGCGGAAATCCCGGGCTGCATTCTTTCCAGTCTTCCCCGACTTTGTTAGCCGATAGCGGGCTATCTTGTTGATATTGGTGTCAACTACACCTGTCCAGGGTCCCAAAGGTGTTTTGCACAACAATTGAACTTAAATTTGTACAAGCTGTTGGCCCACCCAACCTAGCTTCTTGTTTCTTTTTGCAGTGACCCCAGCCAAACGTAGCACCCCATGCGCCGTGGCAACCTAGGTTCAAGACGAAGTATATATATCGAAAGCTGTAATAGCTTCATGACATGTTCCAGTTATATAGCTTTAATGATATCCATTTGAGTTTTGCAAGAAAGGCAGCTCCATTCTCCGCATCTTGAAGAAGAGCATCAACCAAGTCATCCGATGATTCATCCCCTGCGACATTCACCACTCCACCTCCACCAGACTGCAGCAACACCAGGCCTGGTTCTACGTGATGATCATCAGCTTCCTCATCGATATCCAGGCCTGCGTTGCATCAGCAGCAAATGGAACAAAGGCAGTTCTCACACAGAAAACAAGCACTCCCAAATTGTTGCAACACACCGCAGTGCAAACGGGTGCAAAGCTATAGTGGAAGCACTTTTTGACCTGTACCCCCAGGCTTTTGGCACAAATGTATATGGCAACACATGTGCCAATTGACAAGACCCACGCAGCTGTCATTCCTGACAAACGCGATCCAAAAACTGGAAATGCTGCATCACTTCTTGACCTTTTTGGCCTTTTTCTTAGGTGATGCCTTTGCTTTGTTTTCCTTCCCTTTGGAAGTAGCGCTAGATCCCTTCACACTCGCCGACGAAGATTTGATGTTCCTGGGGCAGTTGGACCAGTATAGCAAATTTGCAATGCAAGAGTGACTTTAAAGTATAGTGCATGGATAATTGCCACATAAACTGAATGCTTTCAAGGTTCTTGCTGCGGGTGATGTAGTTGTTTAAGGTCACATCAGTCTTGGTGCAAGCTGCAAACAGGTTCATGATATTCTTCTTCTTCTCATCCAGACCCCTCGTCAGGGAGGAACAGTCAAAAGTGTTCAACCAATCTTCTTTTCGCTGGTAGACTCATGGAACCAACAAAAACAAGACTAGTGGATCAACCAACACAAGACGGACATTGAATTCTGCTGGCCGCCTTGTGTCATCCATGCTGAGGTATTCTGCCTGCTGCTCACTGAGAGCTGTGTACTTGGTGTTCAAAATCTTAACCAGCCCATTGATCTGGTCCGCAATCCTGGGCAAAGGAGACCAATCTTTCTTTGATATTCTATGTATATATAGTGAAACCTTTGAACCTAATTGTTCATGGTATAGTTTCATCTCGAGGTACTCAGTCGCACGGGGAATCTTCAGGCTCCGCAACTTCTCCTCAACACCCAAATGTAACCCTGTAATGACTGCATGCATATACACACATTACCAATACAGTAAATGTATTTTTACAACTTGTCCTGTTGGGCCGTCGCAGAATCTATCTTCTTTCCCAAGCAAGCTATGAAGCTTGGAAGCAAGGTGAATGGTGACTGGTTCTTCTGGAGAGTTGGGAAGACCAGCCAACCTAAGATAAAGACCAATGTTTTTATACACCATCAATGAACGTATGAGTCATGAGGTGCCACAACAAACTACAAGCAAGCAGTGTATCCTAGCAGCTTGCCCGACGAGGCAGCAGCAGTGGCCTGCTTGATCAGTGCCTCTTTGTGGTCTGGATCAGAAGAACGAGGCTTGGTCCCGAATTCCTCCTCCGGGTCAAGGTTGGTATCCAGAAGGATCCCATCAGGATCCTGCAGGTTGAGAGAGATGCAAGGCAGGTAGAAAAGCCCTGGCACAGCACCTTCATCAGTATACAAATGAATAGAGTTGGCCAGTCCTCCATTTCAGCATCCCCCATCATACGGTACTCTTCTCCTTTCTCATTCCTACTCGAGAAGCTTTCCTTCAAAACCAGTTTTGCTTCCTCCTCCTTGTGTACTGGATTTCTGCGGACTAGACCACGGGCTGCAGCCCATTCAAAAGACTCGTCGATCATTTGCCTAGCATCGGTTGACCAGTGCGCTGCATACCGGCTATTGTATACTGTATGTCATTATACAGAAATGGCAATAGAAAACTTGCACCTATGTTCATCCAAAAGTCTTTGTATAGTGTTCGACATCAGCCAAGTAGGCACGGGTTACCCACTGACCCTCCTTCCCCTCAGATTGAAGACGCTTGGCCCAGCGGGATACCTGCAACTCCAGCTGTTTCAAAGACCCATGCTCGCGAAGAAGCTGGCGTAGTTTCTCACCTATGCCCAGCCCCCAAGCAAACATCATAAGTCCACGCATGTTCAGATCGAGTATTCACACTTGCACATATTATGGGGTTTCCTATATACAAGTCAAAACACGGCCCTCATCAGTTTTGTAGAGCTCCATACTCTCCTTGGAAGCAGTGATCTTCTTCTTGGACGGGTTACAGTGGCGCCGAAGCCTGGGTTATTATGAAACTCTTGAAACTTAACAAATCGATCATATCCATACCCCACAGTTAATGAGTGCAATCTTGACATTTATACTTGCAAATCAGTGCAAATGAGGTTCATATGATAGTACTTGTCAAACTTGTCATCATCTTTCTTGACAGGCACCGGGGATGAACGGCGAGTTTCACCAGGGGAAAACCCCAAAGGAATCTCCTGAGAAAGCATGTGCTCCTTCCCACCTTCCTCACTCAGAGCCTTGGTTGGCGTTGCTGGTGCAGGTTTAGCCTCACCTGGCAAGATCTCATGGGATGTAGCTGGCTGAGTCTGAGAGAGACCGAGCTGGTTATCAGGGACCTCAGGCTCTGGGGCGTCAGGCAACGAATCTGGGATAACAATGGCATCACCAGACATGTTTGGTGTTTTGTTCAGCTCCTCCAACGGAACTGAGTCCACATGGGTGTCATTCAGCTCCTGGGATTCACAAAAGCTGGCTGCAAACTTTGTGTTTGGTTTCTCCTCAACATCCTCCACAGGCACTGCAGCCAAAGGGGTTGCTCTATGGCCAGCAACATACTCACCACTGCTTGATACCAAGATCGGGGCACCTTATTCCCACAAAGATTGGTTGACCACACAAAAAACAATCTAGCACAACAGCATCACTACTTATCCACCAAACCACCTGGAACTGCCAAGGTTTGACCTCCATTGCCACCTCTGGCCGCTGCCAACTTTGCCTGTATGGCCGCGATCTTGGCACGTGACTCCTTATGCGTGGGACGAGAGCAACAAGTATTTGGGGTGGGGAAGCTGCAAGCATGAACGGTGCACCAAATAATTTAACCTAGTAACTGCAAGCTGTGAACTCAAGAGCTCTTTGGAAGTAGCCAGTTCTTTCGAACACATCATGGCACAACCCTCAACCAGCGTTCCACAGGACCAAACACGAAAGGACATCAGTCTTGATCAAGTCTTGATCTGAAACAATGCCAAAAGCATCTATTAGCAAACATGAAACATGCATATTTCCAATCAAAGTGGGACGTTTTTTAAATTTGCGGCTTTTTGCGGGTTTTTGCGGGGATTTGCGCCCGTTTTGCACGAATTTGCGCTCGAGCAGTTTTCCACTTTGGGCTAAGAAACCCAAAAAAGGCTGCTAACACCGTCTAATTTGCATTCTGGGCATTAGGACCCAAGAAACTGGATGTGGGCAATCGAATTAGCCAATCGAGCTGTTGTACTCCACCCTTTGAGGCTCTGGTACCGTAACCTGAGTTGAATAGGCTAAGGCAAAGTACACGTGAGGCAATTGTATAGACATATGACATTGCAAGTGTCAAACTGCTACTGAGCTGCAAGGGCAGTCAGCTCTTGGTCAAAGTCCCTCATTGTTTGAACCCATGAAGCTGGAATTGCCAGGCGCCTATTCTGGTACAAATAATTCCAGACCTCATACAGGCAGCCATCAATCCATGGGTCACCCAGGGGGACCTGTTCAAACAGCTCCTTGTCAGTCAGGGACGTGTCCACTTCACCCCGGTGCCGCATATGACCTGGAAAGGCCCCACGCATTCTGAAGCATTCCAGAAGGCGCTTGGCAAATCCAGCTGGGTAGCTCCTGGCACGGGGCCTCCAAGCAACTCTAGAACCACTGGGACCATTAGGCCAGTAGGCAAAGTTGCAATAAAGCACTGGGGCTTAGACGCTGAGAGTTTCAAATCAGATGTCCCAGTAAACTTGCGAACACCATCTTTGTTCACATAGCGACCTGATCAGGATAATTTTACAAAAGAATTCTGTTGTACACATGTTCCTCTAACAGCTCAGGTTCTAGCGAGTAGTTTGTAGCTGCGTGTGTTTTTCTTTGTACTCTTTGGTCAACGGGCCAGTGTATAGCCCAGAAATCCATGAGCCATTGGAGTACACCACTGTAGGCTTGCTTGTCAAACCTCCAAGTAGAAGCATCCAAAACCGTGTCTCAAATACCTTAGCCAGACACATTTCATGGGAACTGGAGTCAAAACCATTTTGTTCAAAGGCACCACCAAACACTTTCAAAGGGGGCTAAGTCCCAGATCATGTACCGGCCTCGAGGTCCATTTCCACTCCTACTCCAACACGATCCTATTCAACGTGTCCTGTCCTAATGATGGTCGGGAAAGAGCAGTTGCAACCTTATGCAAATAAGGTACAAAGCACACCTGATTAGCGAAGTGCTCCCAACGAGGATGTTTCTTCAGCAGGGAGGCTCCCGGTTGCTCGAGTACAAAGTAGCAGTGTTTGGCCATGATCAACATGCAAAGCAACACAATCCTTATGCAAAAAAGAAGTTGCTCACAATAGTGGCAAGGAGCATACACACTCACTAATGCACACTAGGAGTCCGAGATATGGTTTGATTTCCATCCTTCACAAATGCCAGATGGAGGGCCCCCCATATGTTTACATAGGATCTCATGGACGTGGATCTTGCCGGCAACCCCCACGATCCACACTCTGGCCCCATTAAAGAGACTGATTCAGGATATTGACAAAGGATGGTCCACACAACCAACCTGAGCTGACATGATGCTGACGTGACATACATGAGACCTGTATAATACATGTCCCATGTTCCAGCATATGTCAGCCTTGCAAACGCAACCCTGGAACGCAAAGCCTGGGGCCGACAGAAAATCCATTGTTTTTGATCCAGGGCAGTACATATTGTCAATGGTGGCACAGCTGTAGCCCTTCGCAGTCCTGAGTGGATAGTGATCAAAACCCGGCCCTTGAGAACAACAACATTCTCTCATGTCATGCAAAGTTGTTTCAAACAAGAAACCATTCTTTGCTGGCAGCCGCTTGGCCAGCAAACAAGTCCAAAAACTGAAAACGGGGCTGAACTGGAGGGAGGTTTGTGGACCACATCACCAGCAAGGTGATCCCAATAAAGACCTAAGTGGGGCCAGAAAACCAACACAGCCTGGGCCCCATGAAGTGGATTGAGTGTCCCACCTTTGGTGCATTGAGCTGCCGCAAGTTGAGCACTATCGATTCACAATCCATTGCCAGTCCCAGGGAGGCAGCTAAGAGCAAACAAAACAGCTAAGGGTATCAGCGGAATTGTGCAAAAACATTCCCTTGCAAATTCCTGCCATTCATGAGTGAGGCCACTCGATCCACGCCTTCTGCACTGAGCGCTCGAATGGCCCAAGTCTCAGAAATGGGCATGGTGACCTCCAAGAAGGGAGCACGTTCAGAAAAGAATTAAACATTGATCAATCAGCTGGTGTGTGCATGTGTTTCTCAATTGTATCGATCGTAATGTTTTTTGTAAACAAAGTGCCGTGCAACGATCAACAATTGATATGTTTTTTTGAGACCCCTTTGCCTTCACGTGCTTCATGGCCTACAGACACGAAGGCTACTGTGCACTCCATGCCTTTGGCATCCACGTGAAACCCCCACAAACCCATGGCTAGCATTTCAGATAGCCAGTCACATCCACAAGGTCCCACCAGGAACCATGCACATAGATCTAGGTGGCCGCTGCATAGGCCTGAGCCCAATTCTGTATGTAACAAACTAAGGGGCCATGCATCCATGTGCACATATCAACCACCTTTGTCATGTGACCATGATCGAAACATATAATTAAGCTGGGCAACCGCTCGTCCAATCTTCTTCGCTTCATCCTCACTGTGCCCATTCTCCAGTGCCTCCTTCCTGGCTGCAACATAGGCCGAAGACTTTCGGCTTCTCTCTGCATTCTTCTCTTTCTTCTTCTTCTCCTCCTCCTCAGTCATTTTGGCACGTTTGCCATTGGTTGCCTTTGTCTCAATCTTCTCATTCTGATCTTTCACTTTCTTTCCCTTTGGCTCCCGTTTGCAAGCCTGTGCTGAATCCTGCTTCAAGTCGCTGCCATGTTCATGGGTCTCATCACCCTGATTCTGATTCTTCTTTGCCCTTTTCCGCACAGGCTTTGGCTCCTCCTCCTCCTCCTCCTCCTTCTTGACCATCGTCTTCCTTGCCTTCACTGCCTTTTCATCAGCCTCACCACCACGTTTCTTTCGAGCTTTCTCTCCATCATCCTGCTTCTTTGAATTGCTCTTGGGCTTGGTTGACTTCTGCTTGGGCTCCACAGAGGTCCTTCGGGGCTTGCGCTGCGCCGATCTTGGAGCCTTCTTTGCAGATGTCTTTGGGCTACATTCTTCCTCTTCGATGTTCGCCTCTTCCTCATCCTCTGTATAGTGCTGAGTCTCACTGTCAGACTCATCATCCTTTTTCTTCCCACGTCCTCCACCACGCCCATTCCCACGTCCTTTGCCACGCCCTTTTCCGCCTCCTCGTCCAGATCCTTTTGCTGAAGCTTTCTGGCTTTTCTTTTGATCTTGTGGGGTCACAGTTGGAAGACCATTCAGAATTGCTGGCTTGGGGTCTTCTGGCAAGACTTCTTCTTTCTTCTGCGTTGCCTTAACTGCTGTGCTGTCCTTCTTGGAGTCGAGAAGAGCCTTCAAAGCCTTCTGAGAGTCATTCTCACACTCTGCCAAAGCAGCCTCTGCTTCATCTTTGCTAAAGCCCATTCCCATGAACTCCCGCAGAACTGCTGGAGTCGCTGGAGTTGAAGGTCGAGAAGCACTAGGCTCAGCAATCTTTGGATTTGGCTCTGGCTGAGGTATCTTTGCCTCTTCTTTTGGTGGCTCCACTTTGGGAGCAGCTTCTTTTGCGTCAATGCCAGCATCAGCTGGGCTCACACCACCAAGCTGCAATGTCACCTCTCCACCTTTCATATCAGCGAACCGCTTTGGGGTACCAGGATCTGGTACCTGACTTTCTGCAAAGGCAGCCCCGCCATCCAGCACTCCATCATAGGGGACAGTGTCAAAGCCATCCAGGCCTTGGTGCAACGGTACTTATATTTGAGCACTAGCTAGAGCTGACTCAAGATGTGTGCCTGTGCAATTAAAGAAAACTGACATGGAGCCAAGCTACAATTCGAAGGGGCTGCAGAGCTAGAAGCTGGAATGGTCGAGTTCAAGTGCGAAGCCAAATCAGACAAAGATTTGGCCTTCTGCTCTAGCTGTTCGTTCTGCACCTCAAGCTGTTGTTGAATCACAAGCTCCTCTAAGAGTTCCTGTTCAAGCTGTAGCCTCTCAAGTTCTTCCTCCATGACAGTAGTCTCAGGGACATGCTCCACCAAGAGCGGGAACTCCTGTTCTTGAGGGATCTCTGAAAATGAGATTGCAGTCGGTGAGATGCTGGCTCTGATTCGCTTTCCCCCCTGACAAACAAGTTGCCAGACTGCATCAGGCTCCTTCCGGCAAATCTTCCCAATCTCTTCCACCCAGCAAGTAGAGAAGGACACCACCATCTCTGAAACAACAAAACTGGTCTCAAGTTTCTTCACTTCCTCACCCACACTCTTGCGGCAAGGGACACCTTTAATAGAGTCAAGGTTGCCAGACCGTAGCCCACATGAAGCACATTCCCACAAGTCATTGTTATGGGAGATGTTGTGGTGGTAGGCCTTCTCAGTACTTGGCAGCTCCAAGGAGTGTCCTTACAAGGATTGCCAAACATGAATGTCAACTTAAGTGATACTGAACAATATTCAGCATATTTGCAAACAAAGGGTCCCCTGGGGGAAGGATGTGGGGTTGCTGTCACCGATGATGGACCAGACGGAGCGCCAGCCTTGTCCTCAATTGAGGTGATATGGAGTTGACCGAGCTTGTCAGCAGCTTCATTCACAGCATCTTCACCTGTGGCTGGGTTTGCACAGGGAACTAGGAAAACAGACATAGGACAATAGAAGGGGCATGAAGGGAGTGTTCTCGACAAATGGAGTGCCAACATCAAACCCCAGGATGAAACGTGTTTGAAGTTTTGGGATCCAAGTCCCAAACAGCTTTCAATTCCATGTTGAGCCCCACACACACACCCAAGAAGATTTTTTGCCCGCCTGATGAAGGTTTGAGTGCTTCAGGTTCCACCTCTTCATCCTAGGCATTTCAATCCAAGAGGGATAAGTACCGGGCATGGGCATTGGGCATGGCTACTTACTTTGCACTTGTCAACATTGAACATCCAGCCAGGGTACTGTTTGTACATCACTGCTTTCTTCACCCTCCGCATCATCTTCAGAGTCTGAAGGCTCTCTCGAACCTCAACTGTTCCCATCAAAAAGGTTGCTGGGGGAGAGGGCGCACGCACACACACAAACACACCGAAATCATAAGCCTTAAATGCTGTGTAGTCACGTGGGTCAGCTGGCAACGGGATACCAGCCTGCTGATAGATTTCACGCATGCCGGGTTCTCTGGGGTAGTGTCCACGCTTGGCAGCACGATTGAAGATCGTCACTAGCCGCTTGATCTTCCACGCTTCCAAACGGACTTTGCTACCTAGGCCAAATGCAACCAGGCAAGTCCTTTGTACATCAGCTCCCTAACCCCCTACCCCCCAAAAAAGACCAGCATTTATTGATCAAGTTGAGGAACCAGAAACATGGGGCTTCCCACGTGGCCGGGCAAAGGTCAAGAACATCTCCACTTGTTCATGGATACCATCAATCGTGACACGTGTTCCAAGATGTTCCAAAA
>JAODVM010316139.1:0-11679 GCA_025400095.1 Phenganax marumi
CCACCCCCTAAAACCGGGTGACTCTGTACTTCCACCTCCGAGAAATATGACTATAGTTTCCAGGATGAACAGGTCTTATATAAATCCTGTTTCGGGAGAAAGAATGGAGAAAGGGAAACGTGTACTTCCATGTTCATTGTAGCCGCGGCGTAAAAAGGCACCGATGTTCTTGCCATCTATTGTTCTTATACCGGCCATCTTGGGTGTTATCTCTGCTCACGCCTCAAAACGTTAGCTTCTTACGACAGTTTGGTGAAACAATATGAAATAGATCGACCAGGGTGATGTATTTTTTCTAAGACAGTAATGTGACCTTGTAGGCCAGTTTTTTCACGTTTTCAATTTTCTAAAATTAGGATCTTTGTCGTGTATTTGTGTTTTGTCGAAGTGATGAGTAATCATTGACATGTTTGATTGATATTTTTGAATAGTTACCAATTTTGTTACTTTCTCTATGTATAGTATAGCGTGCTGTATGTGCCATATATTTACGTTTGTATTCAACTAGCAAAGGGTAAATCAAACAATTAAAATCGGTATCCGCATTTTATTCTTTGTCCGTATCCGCATTTTATTCTTCGTCCGTATCCGCATTTTACTCTTTGTCCGTATCCGTTCCGTTCGTCCGTCCATCCGTCATCCGCATCCGCGTTTTATCCCAACCCCTCACAACGAATGTCACAAACGTTTCCGATTGGCGCTCAACCGGAATCGGCTGTATTACTAAGTAGCAGTTGTACAAATTTCAATTCTTTGTTTATTTAGTGTTCGTCTGCTATTGGTTGATTGATTCCGGAAAAAATCTCATTGGTCAATTTGTTTGGTACAGAAAGTTGACAATTTTCTGTCGAAACCTCGATCGAAACAATTAATCGACATGTCAGTAATGAATTGAACTTATTGAAGCAATATTTCATTAACACACGTTTATATTTCTATCACAACGACAGTAACATTTGATTGGTTGTCAGCTACAGTATCGTTTGCAATATATTTTTAACGAATACAGAGCTGCCGAACGAAATGTAAGCAATATTGAAAATATATTTGCATTGCGGTGTTAACGAGCCTCGAAATCAAGTTGGCTTGTTTAAATACGCCCAAGAATTGAAATCCATCTCGCCAAAACATCGCAGCGTGATTTCATCTCAACATTATTTACAATTCGTGCAGTAGTTCTGTATCTACCTGTTACGAAAATATTGAGAACAATGCTGAACTTCGCAACCAATCAAATATTAATAGTTAAATAAATAATAAATAGCGAGGACTGCGGTCGTCTATTTACACGATTTGGTCAATCATGAAGCATCTAAAATCTTCACCGAACAATTCACCTTTCTAACACATTCCCTTTTTCTTATATCATTACATGTGCACATCCCGTTCTAAAAACCTTGAAGTTGTTTAAGCGCGGAATCAAAACATGTTTTTAGCTTTGAACAAACATTTACATGTCGCGTCGGAAACGTACACGTTTCATTCAGCGATTTTGACCGGTTGCATGATAACACCACAGATAAAACGTCGCGTGTGAAACATGAACAAAGGGGATAATATTCACACGCTGCAAGGTTGAACGCAAATGGTATTATTTCCATTGTGTGGCTGCACTGAACGTCTGTTGTATCAAGTTCCGGGATTATGATTGAAACGTTGTAACACACACATTTTCAAAATAAGTGTCTTTACTAAAGTCAGGCATAGCCTACATCATAATTTTACGCACAATTGTTCTCTTTTTACAGAAAAATTCCAATATTTTGTTGTGTGAAAGAAATTCGTTTTTTCTAGGAACAAAATTCTCACACGAACTTCATTTCCGGAAATATTGAGCGAATCAATGAAAATTTTGTATAAAAATACAACTACTGGAACTTCGTCGTTAAGCATTTACAGTCAAACTGGTTGTGGTGTTCTCCGCAATATTGCAACATTACTGTGAATATAATTAGTCAATATTGCCATATACCTAGGAATATATTGCTTCGGAAGTAATGGCAACCGTCAGATTGAAAGTACTATTGTTGTTATCGTGTCAAGTTCATGAAGTACAATAAACACCGATTGTTTACTGATACACTTTTCATATCTTTTGACAAATTTAAGCTATTTCACCGAAATTATATATTTCATTCATAAACGTTATCTGAGAACTGTTTTTTTTTACCTTGATTAGGAACTCAAAACAACAACAACAGCTGCATTCCAAAGTATATTGCAATATTGACTGCAATGTCGCAGTATTGCGGGAAACACAACAACCTGTTTGACTGTAGTTCTATACACACAAGGTACTTTGGGACATTTAACAGACACAAACCATTCTTGAAATAAGCATACAAATGTTTAAACACATCTGAAGTGCAAACTTTTTTGGTGAAACAAGCTGCGTGTGTGTGCTAACAATTCCACGTTCGGTTAACCAGCCCAGTTAACTCATTTTATTGAGCTCAGGGCTCGCGTGATAGCATAGCACCCTGTCTCTTTTGATAGGACAACAATGAATAAACTTAATAAAGATAGTACATGCACCACGGAAACACCAAAAACAGCGACATATTATTCCCAAATCAATTTACATAATAGTAAGAAGTCACTACCTGAACAACTTGCGGAAATTTGACGCGCTTCAAGAATTTTTCCAACACCATCTCCGATTTGCTCCGACGATTCCATGACATTTCTGTTACAAATGTACAACAAACTAGCGCAGCTCTGTATGCTATGACCTCTTCCGATTTTCAAAGAAATCCAGTACCGCGGGCAACCAGCGACTGACAGTGTCGAAAGCACATCAAGAGAGTCAAATGCAGTGCTTCCACAACTGTCTTTTAAAAGTTCTTCCGTAGTTTCCGCAAGTCCTTTTGTCTAATAAAATTTCCTTGCACACGGAAATTTGAGGCAAATGTACAAAAAATACGATTAATTCAGGGTAGAATACCATTTCATTACTATCTTATGAAACTTTGGCTAAGCACTCAAGCTCCTCTACATATATGAAAGTAAGGCGCGTCATATGGTACGCAAGTTTGAAGAGTCAAAAACCCGCTCGTCTCAACAAGACGCTCTATAGGCGCTCTTTGAAGAGTTTTAAAATTTAAAAGCCCCTACATGACCGGAACGGAATGTTTGAGGTCTTTTCAACTTTTATTACACCTATACTATTTCAACTTGATTGTGTTCTAGATTCCTTTAATTGGTTTTAGAATTTTGGATGTTTTCTCAAAGAAATGTACAAGTTACATATAGCCTTTTAATTTCCTTTCATCTTTGTATTTTTCCTTGTCATTTCCTTGAAACCCATTGTCTTCTCGCGAAGATAGTCATGTTTTTAAATATCTGTGAAAAACTTTTTGCAAACAAGATCGGCCAAATTGTACATAAAAACTGAATTGAGGTGGACGCATTAAAAGCCTAAAAATTTCTGGCTCTCTTTTCTTAATCATCATTCTAAAAATCTGAATGGAGCAATATGTTCCTCCCACTACTCTTTGTCTGGGCCAAGTTCGTACATTTCCAAAAACTGGTAAAAACATAAAATGACCGGGAGTTGAGTATTGGTAGACAAGATGATAAATTTTCTAAATCTTCAACCCAAGACCTGTGTATTCCGCGAGATAGCTAAGGCACACAGTAAAAAATTTATTGGCATGTAATCTTTGATTTGACCACCAAGAAATTTTACCTTCATCAAATGGGATAACGCATCAACCGAGACGGCTTTTAACGTATAAATTTTTGGTCTCGCTATGTCAAAAAAATTATACTGAATTGTGTGTGTTTCAGTTCATTGTCATGTGACGTGGACCAGTCAAGCGTTGCGATGAAAAGTAGAGACATTACGAAGCTACAACGCCAACGTCGGGTAAACATGATCTATATTTGTGCACTGAGAAGAAGTCAAGGCTAAATGTTGTTGTCAATGAACTAAAAGTCATATTCAAGGACTTTGTATGATGATAAATCAATATAACATTGTTCACAGAACTCAATTTTGAAAGAAAGGTTTTTCGCCCATTGAGTTCACGTCGCCTCAAAGCGTGGAAAGACATAAATGAAGTTAAGCCTTCATACAATGGAGACGGCGTTGTGAAGATGCGGGGGCAGAAATATGTTTATTTTCTTTGTTTGACTAAACATGCTGTTTTGTCTGGGAGACGTCACCGTCGAAGTTGCTGTCCTCGATCGTAAGTATTCTGCTCCCACGTACGTCGCGTCTCGCTTTCCGTATATAAACAGGCCCTTGAGATACATAACAGGTGGTGGTCCCCGAGTAGCCTCAACTAAAGACGCCCATCTCTCCCTGGAGCAGAATTTCCACTCGGCTACTTTAATACGCGTATCGGCACAAAATACTGTGCACTACAACATGATAAATTGTCATTCAGTAAACCGCATGGTAGGAAACCCTGAACTACACGGTATAATAAAATAGAAAACAAAATAATAATGAAAAAGTAATTAAAATACTATTTACATAAAATTATTATATCTAATAGAAGTTTTGTGGACACACCACGTAAATTTATTTATGCAGAGTTTTGTGGTGTTTCCAAAAAACCCGTAGATGTAGTTTATCACCATCAAAACGTTCAAAGAACTTATAAAATCATTAGTTTGAAATTGGGGCCGCACCGTATCATATTTTAAATCGTCTAATTTCGTTTTTTTGGGTCAAGTGTCATTCCATGATTAAGGGCAAACGTGTTTACCTCATTGATGACGATGGGATGTAAACTTTAAGAACAGCAAAGAACAATTTCAAAGGCAAAAGTGTCGTCCACAAACTTTATTCTCACATGCCAAGTTCTTAAAAGTGAATTGACAAGCACAGCAAATAGTAGATGACCCACCTTAACTCCTTGAGGTAAACCTCCATTAATTGCCTTCCATGACGAGGTGGATATTGCAATTGAAACACACTGCACCTCTAATTTAAAAAAGGATTGAAATCATCTAACTAACAGGATGAACGTCAAGATTTTCTTACTCAGCCATGAAAACATTATAGTGAACGAGGTCAAAAGCTTTCTTAAAATCTGCGAAAGAAAGCTTTACCGCGCAAAGTGCTCCATCAAGTGCAGCATGGATTTGGCGTAGCAAGTAGACCAATGGCTTTTGAGTGGTTGAATTCGTAGGTAATGGGAACCGTTTATTTATCACGTCTATCTGCTACCTCCAACATCAATGAATCGAGAGTGAAGCCCTCCATATAATCTTGGCAATTTGTGAGGTAAGAGATACGAGGCGCAAGTCTTCTTCCATCAACTTTACTGAAGATGACTTGGGGATAGATATGACAAAGAAACGTTTCAGAAAATCTAGAAAAATCCCTAGTTACAAGAAGCAGTTAGGCCAGCAATTACACAAGCGAGCTCAGAAGCAAAGATCATTAAATTTTGTTCGGTATGTTATCGGAACCAGGTGATGTCGTAGATGCAATACAACGTAAGGCAGAATAAACTCGACCAATATTGACTACAAGATGATTAGGTACATCAAAATCATCGTTGGTATTGCTGTGACTGAACAGTTTAAAATGCGAAGTAAGACATGTTAAGAAGACACTCCCAGATCGTTGCAAGATGGGAGTTCAGGTAAAAGCAGTTGTTGGAAGGAACAAGCTTGTGATGGGAAACAGCGTAATGATTTCGTCTCATTCCACCACCTTTTAGGGTTAGAATTTTTCAACCTCGTAACTGATTAATTTTAATATTTCATGCCAGCAATTTTCAGTCAGTTCAAACTCAGTGTACCTTAGTTCGTTAGTGTTTGAAAATTGAGAGGATTTCCAATTAAATATGAAGAGCTCTCTGATGCTTCTTGATGAACTTTTTCAGGAAAAGCGCCAACCATGGCTTGCCACAATTCCTTACTGAAGTAGGTCTCGCTGGAAAATAATTTTCGACCATTTCACTCAAAATTTTGTTAAATTTACTATACTTTTCATTGCAGTCTGATATCTGCAGTTCTTCATCCTAATTGTAATGATTAGCATAATAATGATGATGTCATAGACTTAATGTGCTCAGTCACGTGATACAAAACACATGGCAAGCAAGCACAAGATGGCGTATGAGTAGATTTGAGTAGAGTGTAAAACTATATCGTAAATCAATAAAAAGCACGATATTACATGGTGTCAGGATGGAATATATGAAACCCCCAAATAGTTTACACTTGGAAGGTAATCTGTCTGAAAATTGGCGAAAGTGGGAGCAACAGTTTAAGTTATACTTGGTCGCAAGCGGAATTGGCGAGAAAGAAGCAAAAGTACAAGCATCTACATTGCTTCACGTTATCGGGGAAAATGCGTTGGAAATTTACAACACTTTTACATGGGATGCCGAAGGTGATAACATGAAAGTTGATAAAATATTGGAGAAATTCTCTGCTTATTGCTCACCAAGGAAGAATATAACGTACGAAAGGCATGTTTTAAATACGCGAAATCAATAAAAGACTGGCGAAATGATTGATCAATATGTGACAGAGCTCCGAACGACATGCAAATTTGGTACCCCTTGTGACGGTCTCATTCGTGACAGAATTGTTTGTCGAATCATGGATGACAAATTACGAGCATGGCTACTGCGAGAAAGCGATTTAAGTCTTACGAAAGCCATTGATATTTGTCGTGCGAGTGAAATATGTATGGCACAAGTTAGGTCGCTCACGAACGTGACAGAGGGAGCAACATCAGAAGTTAATGCTTAACAAAATCCGAAAAGACCTGACTCGGAAACGTGACGAAGACAAGACATATCCAGGTCGTACAGAACGAAGGTCAACAGGAAAATGTACACGTTGTGGTTGAAAACATTCGAAGCAACAAAAATGTCCAGCCATGGGAGCAACTTGTCATAAATGCAAGAAAGCTAACCACTACTTGAAGATGTGCAAGACCCCCACACCTAATGAAAGAAAAATTCATAGCCATTAGGCACAAGAAAAAAGTAATAATCGTGACAGCGACAATGATGATAATTTTTTTCATTGGCATCATAAACACGCAACATGAAAACAAAGAGTGGAAAACATCACTGCAAATTGACGGCGAAAATGTTGAGTTCAAAATCGATAGTGGGGCGGAATGTAACGTGATTTCGAAAACGACGTACGAACAAATCAGTAAAGCTGGTCTGGAAAAATCGAAAGTTAAGCTTGGAGCCTTGGAGGACAAAATCTTAAAACCATCGGGAAATTTACAACAGTATGCACACATGGCCACAAATACTGGCCTATCGAATTTCAAGTTGTAAATCATGAAGTTCCAAATATACTTGGACTTGCAACTTGTCTTCAATTATATCCGGTGAAACGAGTGCTCAGCGTAGACAAAAACGACTGCAAAGAGTCATCAACATACGAACCAAAGAACATTTTCGAAGAGTACAAGGATGTATTTACAAGTTTGGGTTACGTGAAAGGAGCAGTTCATCACACTGAAACTGACCCAACGGTAAAGCCAGTTGTGCATCCACCGCGTAGAGTTTCTGTACCACTGCAACAAACAGTTAAAAAGGAACTTGATCGAATGGAACGTCTCGGAGTTATAGAGCGTGTTCAACAACCAACAGAAAGAGTAAATAGTTTGGTAACTGTCGTAAAACCAAATGGAAAAATACGGCTATGCATTGACCCAAAAGATTTAAATCACACCATCAAACGTGAACATCACCTTATGAAAACAGTGGAAGAAGTTGTGTCACGAATGCCAAATGCAAAGTTTTTTTCAAAGCTAGATGCGACTCAAGGTTACTGGCAAGTACAGCTCGACGAACAAAGTGCGAATAAATGTGCGTTTAACTCACCATATGGTCGATATCGTTTTAAACGACTGCCATTCGGAATTCCCTGAAGTGTTTCCGAATATTATGTCGCAGATCTTTGATGGCCAAGAAGGCGTCGAAGTGATCGTGGACGACTTATTGATATGGGGTGAGACTCGAGAACAACACGATTGTCGGTTTGACAAGCGCTCGACAGAGCCCGTGAGACTGGAGTAAAACTGAACAAAGAAAAATGCGAATTGGGACTACAACAAGTCGCATATATTGGACACACGTTGAGTTCCCTGGGACTTAAACCGAATGTAAAAATGGTCGAAGCCATCAAGATAATGGACACACCCACAGACAGAGCTGCAGTCCAAAGATTTCTAGGCATGACGACGTACTTACCAAAATTTATTCCAAATTACTCACAATTATCAGCTCCTCTTCGTGTGTTACTTGAGAAGAAACAGCGTGGGACTGGGATGAAGAACAAAAATGTAGTTTTGAATTGCTGAAGGATGCTGTTACGAAGGCACCTATCTTAAAGTATTATGATGTAAAGAAGGAGGTGACTATTCAAGTAGATGGTAGCCCTGACGGTTTAGGGGCTGTGCTATTGCAGGACGAAAGACCGGTCGCATATGCATCTCGATCGTTAACATCTACTCAACAGAACTGTGTGCAAATCGAAAAAGAGATGTTGACAATAACATTCGGATGCGAACGATTTCATGACTATCTATATGGAAAGAACTCGGTGACAGTTCACACTGATCGGAAACCATTAGAGTTTATTTCAAAGAAACCACTCCACTAAGCACCACAGAGGCTTCAGAGTATACTTCTGAGGATACAGTAATGTTCCATTAATGTCCCGTATAAACCTGGAAAGGAATTGCTCATTGTAGACACGCTATCAAGAGCCTCCCAGAAAAGCAATGCTACAGAAGTAGCACCCGATGATTTTGAAGTAAATATGGTCGACGTGTTACCAGTATCGAAAGAAAAAGTTCCACAACTGCAAGCAGCTACGCAGAAAGACAAAAAGAGTAAAACGAAGTGATTCAGTATGTAAAAAAAGGCTGGCCAACAGAGAAATCAAAACTTACGTCTGGAGCCAAGCCATATTGGAACGTTCGAGACTTAACAGTGGAAAACGAAGGACTCCTATTTAAAGGAGATAAAGGCATAGTTCCGCAGGCTTTGCGAGCAGAGATGCTAGGAATAACTCACAATGCCCATCTCGGAATGGAGAATGCAAGCGTTGACCTCGGGACGTGTTGTTCTGGCTGGGTATAAATGGGAAGATAGAAGAAATAGTAAAACAATGGCAAGTTGCCAAGACCACCAAGTGAGACGCGTGAAAGAACTCCTTCACTCCTATGAGGTCCCCTCAAAACCTAGGGGAACAGTAGCAACAGATATTTTTGAACTAGACGGCCGTTCATATCTGGTTATTGTTGATTCCTATTGTGGATTTTTTGAAATTGCTCAACTCAACGGAACAAAAAGTTCTTCTGATTGCTCACTGCAAGTTTCAATTTGCCCGCCATGGAATACCGGATAAACTAGTCTCAAATAACGGCCCACAGTCTAGAAGTCGTGAATTCGTGACATTTGCAAACCAGTATGGCTTCCAGCACGTAACCTCAAGCCCCCAGTTTTCTCAGTCAAAGGGCTACCTGAATGGTATGTCCAAACAGCTAAGAATCTACTACTACTCGGTAGTAGTGTGGACGGCAGGTCCACATCAGCTTTTAGTTGACGAATACTGACCTGCCTTATCAAATAAATTATGAAATGAAATGAAATGAAATGAAATGAAGAAAGCAAAACAAGCAGGCACCTACCCTTACCTTGCACTGCTGTCTTATCGGAACACTCCAGCTGATGATACATTGGGATCTCCGGCTCAACGACTGTTTGGACGAAGAACCAAAACGACATTACCAATCTCTTCACAGCTGCTGAAGCCATGTCTTATCGATTCGAGTATTGTCCACGAAGCGTTGCAAAATAAGAAAGATGTACAAAAACAATACTTTGATCAACACTCCTAAGAACTTTCAGAGCTCAAACCAGGTGATTATGTTGATACAAGACAAAGGCCTGAAACCCGAGTAGTAGTAGAGAAGAGAAAAGAGCCAAGATCTTACATGATACGTATATCCAACGGCTTAGTACTCCGCCGAAATAGAAAACATCTGCATGCATCAAAGAAGACCTGGCCGAATAGATTGCAACACTGTGATATAGATGATTATACACCTGACGACCAACTTCCAGCAGAAAGACCGAGCGCTGTTCAACAGAAGAGTCGAGATGGTCTCAGTCAACCACCTCAACCCTATCGAACCAGAAGCGGTCGTGTGAGTTTGCAGCCAGTGAGATATCAAGACTATCAAAGTTAATAAGATCATTCTGATGGAAACATGGAACTGAGAATTAAAAGTTAATTGTTAAGTGTTACTGTTGATATTATTAAAGTTAAAGCTATCAAACCCAACCGAACATTCATTTAGGTGTTTGCATTGGACTTCTATAGGAAAACTACAACAAAAAAACTAAAAAAAACCAGCACTTCTAGAAAAAGGGAGATGTAATGATTAGCATAATTTATTATGTACGCTCAGCACTGATGTGATACGAGCACATGGAAAGATACACAAGATGGCACATGTTGAATAGAAGTTATAAAACACGATATTACAGGTTCTATCAACGGGGTTCTTTTCTTGGACCTCAAAACAGCATTTCATACAGTGGATCACAGGCTTTTGTTATCAAAACTTGACTTTTATGGAATAAGAGGAAAAAGCCTTCCATTGTTCAAATCTTAACTTACAAATAGAAACCAAGTTTGCTCAGTTGATGGTTAAAATATCGAGTCAACGAGAAATAAGATGTGGGGTCCCACAGGGATCTAACCTTGGCCCCATTTTGTTTCTCTTATGACTTACCCAATAGCCTAGAAACAAAAAAGGCATCACTGTTTGCGGATGATACAAACCTCTCATGCTAGGGAACAAACTCGCACGAGGTCGAAACAAAACTTAATATAGATCTCGAGAATGTTGGCGGGTAACTTACTGCAAATAAACTCACACTAAACAATAGCAAAACGGAATTTATGATTATAGGCTCTAGATATCGATTAGCTAATCTTGAAGATAGTATAGAAGTTAAACTAAGAGAAACCGATATCAAGAGGGTAACCAACAAAAAGTCACTTGTAGTCATCCTTGACTACCGATTAAAATGGAGTATGCACATAGACGCGCAAAGTAAAAAAATATCAAAAAATATGGCACTGATAAGAAGAACGAAACTGTTCGTTCCCCAGCGTGCTCTTGTTAAGATGTACAACGCTCTAGTATTACCATACTTTACATATTGCTCAACAGTGTGGAACGATAGACCAAGAACCATCCTCAACAAACTTTCAAAATTGCAAAGGAGGGCAGCGTGTGTAATTACTGGACAAACTTATGATGTTTGATCCACCCAAATACTCACCATCCTCGCTTGGACACCTATCCAGATATTTTGAAAATGCGAGATGTTGTTATGACATTCAAAGCTCTAACTGGTAGGCTTCTATCCTATCTTCAAGAATTGTTTACTAAATGCAATAATAATAATTACTGTCTTAGGAGTAACGATTCCAAGTTAGCTTTGCCAAAACCAAAAACTAATTTCCTAAAAAGAAGCTTTTCCTATAGAGCAGCACAAGGGTGGAATGAATTATCAAGTAACTTAGATCATGGTCACATCCACTCAGCCAATCACAACGTAGTATTTCAGTGGTCTATATACCATATTGTATTAAAATCATCAAGTGGTGGGGGTTTTAGTGAGTCTATTTAACTCATTAGTATGCTCTATATAGAGCATACTA
>JAODVM010316250.1:0-11678 GCA_025400095.1 Phenganax marumi
GACCGCGGCCCCGATCATCATCGCCGTCGGTCGCGGCATCGGCGGCACCGAGAACATCGGCATGGTCGAGGAGCTGGCTGCGGCGCTGGGAGCCGAGATCGGCGCCAGCCGACCGGTGATCGACAGCGGGTGGCTGCCCAGGGACCGGCAGATCGGCTCGAGCGGTCAGACCGTGGCACCGAAGCTCTACCTGGCGGCCGGCATCTCGGGTGCGATCCAACACCTGGTGGGCATGAAGGGCTCGCGCTGTGTGGTGGCGATCAACAAGGACGCCAGCGCGCCGATATTCGGGGTGTCGCAGTACGGCATCGTCGGCGATCTGCACGAGATCCTGCCCGCGCTGACCCAGGCCGTGACCGAGGCCAAGGCCTAGCCGAGTCGCCGTCGCGCTTCGAAGAGAGCGATCGCAGCCGCCACCGTAGCGTTCAGCGATTCGACCGCGCCCGCGGTCGGGATGGAGACCCTCGTGTCGCACGCCTCGACCGCTTCTGGTGTGAGGCCGCCACCTTCCGAGCCGACCGCCAGGACGAACGGTGGCTCGAGGCTCTGGTCGTAGAGCGACTGGCCCGCGCTGGGCACCAGCGCGACGAATCTCGCCCCGAGCTCGGCGAGGTGGGCACGCAGAGCGTCAAACGTGATCTGGCGGGCGGTCGGGAGTCGCAGCAGGGAGCCGGCGGAGGCCCGCAGTGCCCGCGGATGGTTTGGGTGTGCGCTCCCCGGCGAGAGTGCCAGGGCCGCTCCGCCCGCCGCTTCCAGCGACCTCGCCAGCGCGCCGAGGTTCCCCGGGTCCTGGAGGGCCTCGGCCCAGACATAGAGGCCTCGTGTCTCGATCGGCAGCTCTCCGAGACTCGGTCGGGCCAGCTCGACGACCGCCAGGATCCCCTGCGGCGCATCGACGTCGGTCAGCTCTCGAAGGAGCGCCGGCTCGACCGCGAGCGGTGCGGGGGAGAGCTCGGAGGCGAGCTCGCGCCCGGCGTCGCCGGTGAGGAAGTCGGGCGTCGCCAGGACGGTCTCGAATGCCAGCCCCTGACGAGCGGCCTCGGCCACGAGGTGCGGCCCCTCGAGCAGCGCCCGATCGTCTTTACAGTGCCGGAGCCGCCGAATACTCTTGAGCTTCGGATTCTGCCGACTCACGATCATGACTCCGTCGGATCTTAGTTCCTTCTGGAGCCGGTTCCCATCCGGCGTCGAGGTGGCGGTCGCGCGTTCGTCCTCGGATGAGCTCCTCGGAGTGCGCGACGGCTTCCATCAGTACTTCCACGACGTGCTGAATCGGAGGATGCCGGTGGTGGTCGTACCGCACGACCGCGCCGACGATCACCGTGGTCTCACGCTGACGGACGCCAGCACCGTCGAGATCGCCCGCGAGAGCGCGCGGCACCTCTACGACGAGCTCGGTGAGGGCTACCACTTCTACGTCGGGACCGAAGGCGGACTCCACAGCCTCGAGCTCGAGGACGGCGTGCACTATTTCGTTCGCAACTGGACGGCGATCGTGGGAGTGACCGGCGAGGCGCTCGGGGCGAGCGGCTCGGTCGAGGTCCCGGCGCGCTTCATCTCGGGCCCCGAAGGGCAGGAGGTGCCGGTCGCGATCCCCGGGAAGCGGCGTCGCGGAGGGATGATCAGCTCGCTCACGGCGGGGCTCGAAACACGCCGCCTGGCGGTGGCCACGGCCACCTTCCACGCCCTCTCGACGCTCTTCTACGGAGTTCTCGAAGGGGACCCCAGACGCCCCCTCTGATCGTGCTAGGATTTTTCTTTGCCGGGCGGCAACAGCGGGTGAGCTGTGGCCTCCGGCCTACCTTCTTGCAGACTTGTGATTGGACCGCATGATGACTGAGAGAGAAGACTTCCTTGTTTCTGCCGAGTCGGTGACCGAGGGTCATCCCGACAAGATGTGCGACCGCATCTCGGACACGGTTCTCGATGCCGTCCTGGAAGGCGATCCCCGGGGGCGCGTGGCGTGCGAGACGATGGTGACGACCGGGATGGTGGTCATCGCCGGCGAGATCACCACCGATCAGCACATCGACTACACCGAGCTGGCGCGCGAAGCGATTCGGGACATCGGCTACACCGACCCCGACTACGGCTTCGACGATCAGAACTGTGCGGTGCTCAACGCGGTCGATCGGCAGTCTGCCGACATCGCCATGGGCGTCGACACCGGTGGTGCCGGCGATCAGGGAATGATGTACGGGTTCGCCTGTCGAGAGACGCCCGAGCTGATGCCGATGCCGATCATGCTCGCGCATGCGCTGACCCGGAAGCTCGCCGAGGTGCGCAAGGCCGGCCAGCTCGACTTCCTGCGCCCTGACGGCAAGAGCCAGGTGACGGTCGAGTACGACCGCGATCGGAATCCGCTGCGAGTCCACACGGTCGTCGTCTCGACCCAACACGACGATGTCTTCGACGACAACGACGCCCGACTCACCGACGCCATCATCGAGAGCGTGATCCGGCCGGCGGTGCCGGCGGAGCTGATCGACGACAGAACGATCTTCCACGTCAACCCGACCGGTCGCTTCGTCGTCGGTGGCCCGAAGGGCGACTGCGGTCTGACCGGACGCAAGATCATCGTCGACACCTACGGTGGGATGGGCGCACACGGTGGTGGGGCGTTCTCCGGCAAGGATGCGACCAAGGTGGATCGCTCGGCGGCCTACATGGCCCGCTACATTGCCAAGAACCTGGTGGCGGCGGGTCTCGCGGACCGGCTGCAGGTTCAGCTGGCCTATGCGATCGGTGTGGCCGATCCGGTGTCGGTGAACGTGGAGACGTACGGCACCGGAAAGATCGCCGAGTCGCGCATCGAGTCGCTGGTGCGGGAGCACTTTCCGCTGACACCGGCCGGCATCATCGAGCACCTCGGGCTGCGTCGCCCCATCTTCCGGCCGACCGCCGCCTACGGGCACTTCGGTCGCTCGGAGTTCAGCTGGGAAGAGACCAGCATGGCTGAGAAGCTTCGAGACGCCGCCGGCGTCGGTGATGCAGCAGCGGTGCCGGCCGCCGGCTAGTCGCTAGGGCGGATCGGTCGCCGATGACCGCCACCGGGCCCTCGTCCTCCGGTCTCCGGGCGGGGGTGGGTGGCGCAACCCTCGGGTCGCTTCCCGCAGTCTCGCTGTATCTCCTGGGCCTGGGCCTGCTGCTCGGCGTCACCCTCTGGCTGAATCGGGGCGCTTTCGCCTACAGCCTCGACGACGCCTACATCCACCTGGCTCTGGCCGAGAATGTGGCCTCCGGCCACTACGGCATCAACACCACCGAGGTGTCGTCACCCTCGTCGTCGATTCTCTGGCCGTTGCTGCTCGCGCCCTTTTCGCAATACGAATGGTTCAGCCTGGTTCCGCTGATCTTCTCGACCTTATGTGGTGCCCTGACGGTAGTCACCATCGTAGAGGCGGTGAATCGACGGATCGGCCGGTCACTGGCACGGGGGTCGCGCGCGGCGATGGTCTTTCTGATCGCCCTCGCCGCGAACCTCTGGGGGCTGCCGCTCACCGGGATGGAGCATTCGGCGCAGCTGCTCGTCACCGCGTGGGTGGTAGTCGGTGTCCTCGAGCTCGTCGAGACCGGTCGATGCTCGACCAGGCTTCTCATCGGCATGGTCCTGGGACCTTACCTCCGGTTCGAGAACACGTCGCTCCTGATCATGGGGGCGGTCGTCCTCGTGATGCATCGTCACCGTCTACGCGCCTTCGTCGCCCTCGGTGCCGCCGGCGCCGGAATCGCCGCCTTCGTGGCCTTTCTGGCGTCGAATGGTCTCCCGCTGCTGCCGTCCTCGGTTCTCGTCAAGTCCACGGTCGTAGGCGCTCCGGGACTCGGGCCGCTGCTGATGGAGATCGTCGAGAACCTGCTCGAGAGCGGCGCCAAATTCAGGGTCGCCCTCGTGCTGGTACTGATGATCGTCGCCCTTCGCCGCCGCCGCGGTGCGGGGGACGACGCGCGGTCCGCGCAAGAGCGCGTCGCGCTCCTGTTTCTCGGCGGAGTGCTCGTCGCACACATGCTGGTCGGCAGGTACGACTGGCAGGGCCGCTACGAGGCCTACCTACTGCTGACCGCGAGCCTGATTCTCTTCTACCTCTATCGAGACCAGGTGCGTTCTTTGATCGAGCGCCGGCGCCTGCCGGTCGTAGTGATCTGGCTGGTGGTTCTCCTGGTCGCCGCGATGGCCCAGATCGACGGTACGCTCCGCTCGCCGATCTACGCCAACAGTACCTACACGGTCAACTACCCATTGCATCGATTCGCCGCGGCTCACTGGCGCGACACGGTGGCGGTCAACGACGTCGGCTGGGTGGCCTTCCGGAATCCCTACCCGGTGCTCGACCTGTGGGGCCTGAGCTCCGAGGAGGCTCGGTTGGGCCGCCGCGACAGCGCGGGCCTCGCCTGGGCCGAGGCCCTGAGAAAGGAGCGAGCGGCGGACATGCTGATGATCTTCGAAGACTGGTTCGACGATGTCGGCGAGCTACCTGTCTCCTGGCACAAGATCGCCGAGCTGGAGGGGCGCCGCCGGCGCCTGTCCGGCGAGCCTCCGCGGGTCTCTTTCTTCCTCGCCGACCCCGAAAGGCTGGAAGAGGCCCGTCGTGCGCTCGACGGCCTGGCGGATGAGCTCCCGGTCGGATCGAGCCTGGACATCCTCTAGGCGCGCTGAGTGCAGCCCGGTCTACTGCTCCCGAGCGGTCTTCTTGCGCTTGTCGACCCAGGTCTTGCCGTACTTGACCACGTCGTGTTTCAACAGGTCGAAATCGCCCTGGCGCGGGCCCGGGGTGGCATCGCGATAGACGGTATCGCAGCGATAGCAGACGACCGCGTAGGGAAGCCGGTAGTAGAGCAGTAGATCGACCCCCGAGAGGACGATGAGCGAGAGCCCGTAGGTCCAGGGCACGAGCACGATCCCGATCACGACCAGCAGGCAGCCGAGGGTGCGGTTGAAGTCGCGCTGGCGGTAGAGGTGCTCGCTGGCGCAGAGTGGGCAGGTGGGGACGGTCGAGGCGTCCCAGCCCGATTCGGCGACCGGACGCTCGACCCCGCAGTTGGGGCAGGGTAGGGGGGTACCCGCCTCGATGGACGCGCCGAAGCCCAGGCCACACTCACGGCATTGGGTTCTGACGCGCAACGCTCGAGCTCAGACCGGCACGCCGGTGGTCAGGGTCAGATAGAGCGCCGTCGTCTCGCCGACCAGGGCACCGACGACCTGCACGTAGAGGATGCCGGTCGCCGACTGATTGGCTCGCTGGCGGGCGCAGTGCAGAGACATGAAGGCCAGCAGCAGGGGCATCGCCAGGCCCCAGAGGATTCGGAACCAGAAGAAGATGCCCTCTCCCTGGAAGCTCACGAGAGCCCTCCACGGATGCGGCTCGACGACGTCCGGGACAACCGCCGCGGCGGCGAGGGCACCACCGACCAGGAGGCCGCGGACGACGATCAGGCCGAGCAGCACCGCACAGAAGACGACCAGGTAGCGGAAGGTCAGTCGTGGCGAGACCAGATACCAATGGCCGAGCAGCATGGTGATGAGCGACCAGCCCAGGAGCAGCGCCGACGCGACGAGCGCGAGCTCGAGCAGCGGCGTCCGGTAGGGGAGCTCGATATCGGTGCTCACGAGCGACCGCCCGGCCAGCAAGAGCGCGGGAAGGGTCGCCAGAAGCGACGCGGACGCCAGCAGACGTGCACCGGTCCAGCGCTCCCGGAGGATCGCCGCGTAGTAGAGAAACATGGCCACGAGCGCGGCCGACAAGAGCCCCGCTCCGAGCCCTCCGCGCACGCCGAACGGAGCGAAGGGGTGCATCCAGAGCACCGCCAGGGCCAGGGCCAGGAGCACCTGCACGACGAGTGCGTTGGTGATGAAGTACCCCTTCCCGAGGTCGCTCTCGGGAATCCAGAAGAGCGTGCTGAGCGAGCCCGCTGCGAGGGCGATCAGGAACAGAAAGAAGACGCCCACGGGTCTCTCGATCTTACTGCAGCGTCGCGTAGGATTCTCCTGGAAATGTCCCCCTCTCCGCAGCGACTCGTGATTCTCGGCAGCGGGTTCGGCGCCTTCTCGCTGCTCACGCGGCTACCGAAGGGGCTCTACGACGTCACTCTGATCAGCCCGCGCAACTACTTTCTGTTCACGCCGCTCCTGCCCTCGGCGGTCAGCGGAACCGTGGAGTTCCGGAGCATCCTCGAGCCGATCCGCCGGCGCTTCTCGAAGGTGCGTCTGATCGAGGCGGTCGCCGAGTCGGTCGACCTCGACGGGCGCCGCGCTCACTGTCGCGGAGCGATTCGTGACGAGAGCTTCGCGGTCGACTACGACCTGCTGGTGGTCGCCGTCGGGGTGTCGACGGCCGACTACGGTCTACCGGGGGTTCGGGAGCGCGCCCTCACCCTGGTCAGCGTCGAGGATGGTCAGCGCATCCGCTCGGAGCTCCTGGCTCGCTTTGCCGAGGCGGGGATCCCCGGCCTCTCGGAAGAGGAGATCCGCAGGCGCCTGACGATCGCCGTCTGTGGCGGCGGACCGACCGGCGTCGAGGTCGCGGCCGAGATCCAGGACCTTCTCGATCGGGAGCTCGCGAAGGCACACCCCGGCCTCGCGAGCAAGGCGCGGGTGGTCCTGATCGAAGCCACCGATCGGCTGCTCACCTCGTTCGACGAGGCGCTGGGTGACTACGCGCGCCGCCACTTCGCACGCGAGGGGATCGACGTTCGGACCTCCTCTCCGGTGCGGTCGGTGGAGTCCGATCACGTGGCCCTCGCGGACGGCTCACGACTGCCCTGTGGCATGGTGGTGTGGGCGGGCGGCAACCGGCCTCTGCCGCTGGTCGAGGGGCTGGCGCTCGACAAGGACGCGAGCGGTCGACTCCGGGTCGACTCGCACCTGAAGGTGCTCGGTCGCGACGACGTCTACGCGCTCGGCGACTGCTCGTCGCTCGGAGACCCGCCCTACCCGGCGACGGCCCAGGTGGCCCAACAGGAGGGCAAATACCTGGGGGGCGCACTGGCCGATCGGGCGCGCGGCAAGAAGGTTCGTGAGTTCGTCTACCGACCGATGGGGATGCTGGCCTACATCGGTGCCGGCAGGGCCCTCGCCGATCTCCCGAACGCGAAGTGGAGTGGACGTGCGGCGTGGTTCTTCTGGCGATCGGTCTACATGACCCGGCTCGTGAGTCTGTCGAACAAGGCCAAGGTGCTCTTCGACTGGTTCAAGGCCACCCTCTTCGGGCGGGACCTGAGCCGGTTCTAGGTCTCGACGTCGAGGAAGAGATAGATCGCGATGACGCCGAAGAGGATGTTCGGAGCCGAGACCGCCACCATGGGAGGTACCGCGCCGGTCTCGCCGAGGGTGCGTGAGAACGCGTAGACGCCGAGGAAGAGCATGCCGAGTAGGACTCCGATGCCGATGCCGTAGAGCGCTCCTCGACGTCCGAGCCGAAAGGAGAAGGGTAGGGCGACCATGCCCATGACCAGACTGATGAACGGGTAGGCGAGCTTGTTGACCAGCTCGACCTCCAGCTCCGGTACCGCCTTGCCGCTCTCCTTGATCTCGACGATGTAGTCCCGGAGCTCACCGAAGGTCATCGCCAGCGGCAGCTTCTCCTCGGATTGGAAGTACTCCGGCTCTTCCGGATAGTCGACGAGTACCGGTTCTTCGAACCTCTGGTAGTTCCGGCTGCGGTTCTTCTCGAACTCGCGTGCCCAGGCGCCCTCCGCGCGCCAGGTGTCCCCGACGAAGCGCATCGCCGAGGCGACGAATCGACTGCGCAGGTGATTCTGATTGTCGAGCTCGAGGACCTGCAGGCGCTGCAGCTCCTCCTTGTCCTCGTCGTAACGGAGATAGTTGTAGATGAAGCGTCCCTGCCCGAAGAGCCAGTTGCGATCGGACCTGCGATAGCTCCGCACCACGTAGTTGCCACGGATCTCGTCCTCGAGCTGAGCCACCCAGGTGTTCGTCACCGGCAGCACGCGCGCCTGCAGGAAGGCCGAGAACGAGACCACCACCATGGCGCAGAAGAGCGTCGGCAGCGACAGCCGGTAGAGGCTCATGCCGAGCGACTTCGCGGCGATGATCTCGTTGGTCCGCGAGAGCAGCCCGAACACCACCAGCGTCGTCACGAGAACGATGGTGGGCGCAGTCTCGAAGAAGATCTGCAGCGACAGGTACTTGTAGTAGTCGACGACGACGCTGTTGCCGATGTTGTTCCTCAGAATGTCGTCCACGCGCTCGGTGAAGTCGGCGACCAGCGTGATGGTGAGCACCGAGAAGGTAGCGATTCCGAGCACCTTGAAGAACTGTCGGATGATGTAGCGGTCGAAGGTGTTCGGAAAACGCATGCGCACCCGCGGGAGGCGCAGAACGACTCGCGGTGGCTTGCGCCAGGCGGGCGTCTCCTCGGTCTCCTCGACCACCGGGCTCGGTGCGGCCTCGCCGACGCTCTCCATCGGGACCCTCTCGAGCGGCTTCACCCTGCGGATCAGCCGCCAGAAGTGATGCTGGAACCAGCGATCCACGTTCAGGAGCAGCAGACTCTTGTCGCGGTTCCGGCGCCCCATCAGGAAGCCGCCGACGATCAAGAAGAGCAGGTTCGGTCCCCACATCGCCAGCCACGGTGAGATCGCGCCGTGGCGGGCCTGCTCTTCGCCGTTGTTGAGGAGCACGTAGTAGGCGAGGATGACGATCATCGAGATCGCGAAGCCCGACGCCCGGCCCCCGCGCTTGTTGTTGAAGCCCAGGGGCAGCGCCAGCACCGCGAAGACGACGCAGATCGCCGGGATCGAGAACTTCTTGTGGACCTCGACCATGGCGACGCGCGCCCGGGCCGCGCTGACGTCGGGGTCCTTCGAGATTGCCCTGAGCTCGGGCAGAGTGAGCGAGCGTAACGATCGGAATGCCCGTCCCTCCGCCTTCTCGGACGCGAATCGGTCGACCAGCAATCGGTCGATCTGCTTGTGGCTGCTCAGGTGGTACTCGTCCGGGTCGTTGAAGTCGACCTTGTGGGTCACCGCATCCTCCAGCCGGAGGATCAACCGGCCCGAGTCGCCCGATTCGGGGAGCACGCGGCCGCGGGTCGCCACGGTCAGCTCGTTGTCGGTACCGGGCAGACTGTTGGCCAGGAAGACGCCGCGCCAGAAGTCCTCTCCCGGCCGGATCTCGGAAACGTAGATCACCAGGCCTTCCCAGTCTTCGTAGAAGACGCGGGGGCTCACCTGCTGAGTGGCGCTGTTGCGCACGATCTCGAACTGCAGTCGCTGCAGCTCGGTGTTGCCCTTGGGCAGGGCGTAGAGCATCAGCAGCGTGTTGATCAGCATCAAGACCAGTGAGATCAGAAGAATCGGCTTGAACAGATAGAAGAGGCTGATGCCGCTCGAGCGCATCGCCGTGAGCTCGCTGGTGCTCGAGAGCTTGCCGACCGCGACCAGGATGCCGAACAGGAGCGACATCGGGATGGTCAGCACCACGATGTTCGGCAGGCTCGCCAGAACCAGTTGACCGACCACCTCCGCCGGGACGCCGCGCCGGATGATCATCTCCGCCGAGCGGAAGAGGAACTGCACCAGCAGCAGGGCGGTGTAGGTCAGGAAGCCGAGACCGAGAGGTCCCAGAACCTCCTGAATGATGTAGCGGTCGAGACGGCGCATGAGGCGGCGAGCCGGTCGGCAGGAGAGCCGGGCGGCTTGATTATAAGAACGTCGTGCATACAATGCGCCAGGGCGCCCCCGTCAGAGGTCGGGCAGCCATCTATCCCAGGAGACCAGGAATGAGGACTCGCATCGCTATCGTTCTATCTACTCTGGCGCTCTGCGCCGTCTCGGGCACCTACGCAGAGGGCTGGCCCGCCTATCGGGGGCCGAACGCCGACGGCGCCCTGCGAGAGACCGTCTTCAAGCCAGGCGAGGAGGTGGGCCTGCGGGTCGGCTGGAAGCGCCAGTTGGGGAGTGGGTACTCGAGCGTTTCGGTTGCCGGATCGCGCGCGCTCACCATGTTCTCGGACGGCGAGCAGGACGTGCTGATCGCGTTCGACGAGCAGAGTGGTCTCGAGCGCTGGAGGGTGGAGCTCGGGCCGACCTACATCGGGCACGACGGCTCCCACGACGGTCCGATGTCGACGCCGCTGGTCTCCGACGGTCGCGTCTTCGCCCTGGGTCCCCGTGGTCAGCTGTTGGCGGTATCGCTCGACAGTGGCGAGACCCTCTGGGAGGTCGCCCTCACCGAGGACCTGGAGGCGAAGAAGCCCCACTACGGGTTCAGTACCGGCCCGTTGGTGATCGACGGAATCCTGATCGTGCAGATCGGCGCCGGCGAAGACGCTCAGCCGTTCGACCCCGGTGTCGGGTTGATAGCTGTCGGAGGGGCGGTCGGAACTCGGCGGCATTAGGGGGCCCATTTGAGAAAGTTGGCGAGAAGGCGCAGGCCCGCGCCCATGTCTTCGGCCTGACGCTGATGAACGAGGGCTCGATCCGCGACTGGATGCGGCACGGCAAGTTCAACGTGACGCAGGGCAAGAACTTCGAGCGGTCCGGTGCCCTCGGGCCCTGGATTACCACGCGCGACGAAGCGCCCGCCTTCAACAACCTCAACGTCATCACCCGGGTCAACGGTGAGGAGCGCCAGAACGGGCATACCGGCGACCTCCTCTTCCCGTTCTCCCGCTTGGTCGCCTATATCTCGACCTTCATGGAACTCCATCCCGGCGACATCATCTCCACGGGGACCCCGAGTGGTGTGGCCCTCGGCTTCGATCCGCTCCGGCTTGGCGTCCTCGTCGTCGTCGCCCGCCGTGGGGGCACCCGCCGTCAGCATGAACTTGACGCCGCCGATGCTCACGTCGGAACCGAGCATGGCCACACCGTGCTGGTCGCCCAGGTCGAGGAGTCGCTGCACGGTGGCGAGCGCGTCCCCGTCGTCGAGCCCGACCGTTGGCAGGTCGAGGAACGCGACCGTGACCAGGCGGATCTCGCCGATGGTGTCGATGAACGCCTCGAACGCGGCCGAGAGCTGAGGTCCGATGGCGGTGGCCAGGATCGACCGCTCCGGGTCGTCGATGGCCGCCCCGGCCCCGACCGGACCGGCCGATGGCGGCCGCTGTTGCTCCGGTCCGTCGATGGTCGACCGGGCTGCGTCGGTCAGGGCCCGCACCCCGTCTTCGACCTCCTCGACCCAGTCCGCCGGGACGGCGGCCGCGGTGCGGTCACAGACGAGGATCTCGCCGGGCTCGGCCTCGCCCTCGAGCCGGAGGCACTCGTCGACGACGGGGCCGCGAACGATGAGGTCTCGGCGCGTCGACCCGGCCAGCAGCAGGTCGACCGGACCGGAAGCCAGCCCGATCGTCATCGACAGCGGGGTCGGCAGCTCGGCGTCGAGCCGCCGCAGACCGACCATCACGTCGGCCGCGCAGGTTGCGGCCCGCCGGGCCGAGTCGGGGCCGGGGAACAGCGCGAACAGCGCGTCGCCCCCGAACTTGAGGACGTCGCCGTCGAGCGAGGTGACCCGCTCGATCATGGGGTCGAAGCAGCGGTTGATGGTCTGGATCAGGACCTCGGCGGCCTGGCGGCCACCGAGGGAGCCCAGGTCTTCGGTCAGCCGGGTGAAGCCGGAGATGTCGGCCGACATCAACGTGCCGTCGACGGTCCGGCTGCGACGATCGGGATCTTCGAGCAACCATCGACGGACGGTGGAGGGCAGCAGCGTCGCCGACCCG
>JAODVM010316361.1:0-28293 GCA_025400095.1 Phenganax marumi
TTCTCTATGTTCTTATTCAAAATTAACTGTAGAGATGTTCTACTACTTCCTAAACGACGACCACAAGTTTTGCTCCTCTCAGTATCTAGTCACACAACGGTTTATACGAAAGACGTTCTGTTGCACTTAAAAATACTTATATAATCATTTAAATCTATCGTTTCATATTTCATATTGGTGCAATATATTTGGATCGAAGGCGTATTGTTACATGAAAATAACACTATATAGATTTGCTTAAGTATGTGAACTAAATATTAAAACCTTGTCCAAGAAAAGTCTTGGTCATGCGAACATAAGACTGAAAAAAGATGGTGCCCACAGTACACAAAGCATGAACTCTTGATATAACATTGCGCTATCTTATATGCAATTCACTTTTGTTAAAATGATTTAGGCCAAGGAAACTATAATTAGTCTTTAATTCTCGTGCTTTACGAAGAAGAGGGAAGGAATGAATTCGTACCCACGTGAGTAGGACTTCTAGGCTCAATTTTCACATGAACGGTGGCGTCCGCTTTTGGAAAGAAATTGTTCTCATTGTTGTAGAAGGAAGAGTCCTCTTGTGAGTCGTTCTTGTCCAAACCAAGGATATCCTGGATAGAAAATGAATGAATCGACGTCGTTTTCGATGAGGTTTGCGCCATGATAGATTGCTCAGTTTGCTGGCAAAAGTTTAATGACTTTGCAAGCCTTCTAATCAGTTTTTTATCTCGCGTTGTGAATATAATTAGCCATTGTATAGAAACTGCAATAATCGTGTTGGAGAAACAGTCGGCAGGTGCATCCCTGCATGGAGGACAGTTCATATATTTCTTAATTACACTTTTATTATTAGCTCTATTACAAAATAATAACCCTAACTTCGTGCAAACGTCAATAACATGAGTTAGGAGAAATAATATTCTATATTACAACAGACTTATATCCTCGAGTTACTTCGCAGGAGAATACTTAAACCAAAAAACAAGCAGTTTTAACCAAAACATTGAGGTGTTTACATAACATCGAAAATGACTTTAGATTGAAGAAGACATCTGCCTCAATATTAAAATGATGCCTGGCAATATTCGTATTTTTACTTCAAAGTAAAATAGCACCCATTTTACTGATTGGGAAGCATTATTGGTTTAAAAGATGCTGGATGTGGAGTCGGTATACATGATGAGACTTGATTAAATGGCGTTTAAAAACTCATTAGAGACAACGAGATATTAAACTGGAGTATTGATCTAACAAACGAACAGCTCATTAGCAAGTGACTAGCCCTTACCTTAGTGGGAAGTTAATGTCAACAATACTTCATGACGCTGTCATTTACTATGCAAACATACGTGAACCAATGGCCACACTATGCTGCACCTGCAACACTTGAAACTGCACAACTCTTTAGCTTTGCGTTTATAATAAACTTTGCAACATCGCTATCCTAGCTAATACTGCTAATATTCCATTCTTTAAAAATGGCGCAAAAGTTTCAAATAGAAAAGTTCGCAGCATTATGAAGGAACTATGACCGAACGTTTGCTGATATTGAAATTACGCGCATATAAACTACCTCAACAAAATGTTACTGTCTTATAAAAATAACGTGACGAATTTGTTGAGTCTTTCTCATTAATCAGGATAAAGAATTAAAAATCATGTTTCGCAGGGGTTTTTTTGGAAAGTACAAAACATTGTAAAAGAAAACCTTCGGGTTCATCCATATTGCCTTTATGGTTTGAAAATTTGTCACAATTTCGGCTTCCATGGATTGCTTCTTTCAGAATTTAGTAATGTGCACATTGCAACTAACGTCGTTCTCTGTTCTTTTTTTGCAGTCTAAAAACTTCCCCCCAATTATAATCTCGTTTACAATCCATATCTTGTTATGCTTAAATAGAGCGTTTCATGCATCTATTTAACCAAACTTTATAACCAACAAATAATTTAAAATTTTGCATGGACAGTTTGTCGAATTAAACCGCAAGCGATATATAGATCGTATATGTATCGTATGTATATATCGCAAGCGATATATACAGCTCAGTTTTGTTTGGCATCCCTTCACTTACAGTTAACTGCAAATGTTTGTAATTACCAGGAATTTTATCTTGCTTTACGCGGAGTATATAAAACAGCTTATTAATAATGATATATTTACAGGCCGGGACTATGTTCGGTCTATTTAATACGAAGAACTTTTAGAAAATGAAGATACGAATTAGATCCAATCATGTGTGAATACGTTTATTATAATTAGCAATAATTTGAAATCTGCGTGCAGCTGAAGCGGCACAACGCTCTTTGTTCTTTGACGAGAGATACGCGAAGGAAACCTCCACAAAATAATTCGCATTCACAGAATTTAACATCAGTTCATGAATTCAGGAGTGCTAAATTTTTGCAAAAAAACGTTGATTCTCATCACGTTAGTCTTCATGCATGTAATTCATGCAAGCACATGGTTGAAACAGACACTGCAATATATTTGAAAATTAATTAATTCTTGCATACATCGGCATATTGGAAACGGTTTTAAAATTTCGAAGTTTTGCGATAGATTATGTCGTCTTTGTCGGTTCGCAGCATGTTAACAATGTTCATAGACATGAAATCATAATTATATATATTGCTGCCGGCGTGCGAAATTTACCATCGACAGTATGTAGCGAACAAATGTCACATGACTCAAGTTCATTACATCATCCACGGTCAAATGGTAGAAATAAGAAATAGCATATGAGTGGGTTAATAAAAATAAGACGCTCTGCATACTTCAATTCGAACATTTTCAGCAAGTTACAAAAGATAATGAGAAAAGCTTTAAAATGCACCTGTGTCTAGCGCTTTTAATTAAAGATAATTTGAAAACGATTAAAATTACTAATGAAAAAGTGTCGTCTTACATGTCTCAATATTTAACAAATAAATTCAACTCAGAATACATTGCAAAAAAACGATGACATTTTAAAATTAATTGCTAAAAGTTTTTCTTTTAGTTCTAATAACAAACGAACATCACTTTTTCATTCGAAACATGAATTGAATATTTTACTATGTCATTGAAAAGGACAAAATGCAGTATGGATGAACTATTCTTCTAAAGTTTTTTCCGTATTACATTTAACTACTTTCCTATTCATGCAGCCAATTGCATGCAAATTTAAGCGAAACTACATTTTTAGAGTAGCATGCTGATGTGCGTCCCTCAGACTGTCTATAAATTAGTCAGCGTATATGCCGGGTAGTTGAATCAGTGAAACAAATGTGAAAACGCTAACCTCAATTCAGGCTACTACTGCAGCACCGTACGTGTGCATGCAGTATACTATTTAAACGTTAGTGCAAAGTGGGAGACATGTTTTTTTATTAAAAAGTCCGAGTAAAGTATAGGCTGGCCAAATAACTACAGACTACAGTGCAGTGTAGTGAGTATATCGACGCAGATTGACTCTCAGACTGCATGCTTCTCAGCTATGACTGTTTTCCAGTTACGCGTCATTGACCCAACCGTACACGAATGTGACAGCTTACATTCTTCACAGTTGTTATATTTTTAAAACACAGATGCACAAATGGACACCTAAATATCTAAAAATCAAAATTCTACTGTTTTCCATGCGGTTGTTTTTTAAAACAATTTACTGTTACGCCGTGCGTGTACGTGCTGGTCAAACACGCGTAACTATATAGAAACCTGCCTTTACTGGAAAGGCTAACAGCTGACATAACGGAGCTATGTAGAGGCTGTTTAAATAGAGAAAATAATACAATGAAAAATACTCGCACTAGAGTTTATTTTAGTTTCGAGTACACAGCAAATACAAGTCTCAGGAAGAAGTTGCACGTTGTACACGAATCCGAGGTTGGTCAGTTCACTAATGTTTATTTATTATTAATTAAAACAGATAGCCCATATCTACAGGGTGTTTCAGAAATAGCAGACAATGGAGTAACGAAGCTGTGGTATAAAATAAGAACAATAACTGGCGTAAGAAAGTATCAGAAAGTATCAAGTGGTCCATTGTCGAGGTCTACAATCCAGCGGCACTCCTCTCCGCAGAGATTTTTCACATAAAAATCTTTTTTACATAAAAGTACGCGAGGTTTCATGTATGAATGATAACTAAAAACGATGTAGCCAACAGAGTCATCAAAGTCTTCAAAACTGGTACTCACATGTCTTTAGATAAATTTATTTCTCCATATTTGTGAACAAATTTCTCTGGATAAAACTAATCAAGTACGTAAAATATGCATCATTGAAAAAAAACAGAACCTTTTGCAACTTACACAAGCACTGCACTCAGTGCACTGAAGTAAAAATTTATTTGCTGTCACAAAAGCGCTCTCATGCAAGAACGTTGCGTGATTCTAGTCGTGATAAAATATTTCAAAATCGTTTTATTGCGGTTATGATCATGGTTATGATGTACCTTCTTAAACTACCGATTATAATTATATAGGGCTACATAAATCGTTGTTATTTACGGCTGATTCATGAGCTATAAAAGTTATTAATTCGCAATAGCACATTTCTCTTTATTACTTATTAAATTTAATATACAGCAATGAAATATTGATTTGCAAGTGCAAAAAATTAGTTAAGCATACGAAATCATTGTAGCCGGGAAATTAAAGCGGTTGCTCTTTTATCCCTGTATAATACGGTTAAGTTTTAAAAATAAACATTATTTTTATTGCATGCACCAATTGACGTTGGAGCCTTAAACGTGTAATGCCTACATAGCTACCATACAGGTTCCTGTCTCGAAATTAGAAGCAAGCTCGAGCTCGAAGCAAGCTAATATTCAGTTTTCGTGAAAATCATGTTGTCTGGGCACAAACCGTGATCACGCAAAATACATTCTTTGCTTTGAATTCTATAAACCCGCTGACATCCTAGCGAACGGACTTTTCTAACATGCAGGGCGTCATTTTTTACTGACAATCCGCCTCACTAGGCTTCATTCATTTCATGCTTTCCATAGTCTTTAGATAGTAATATATAATGTCAAGAAAAGTTTGATTTAATCATGAATACAAAGTGCTGGCTTGCGATTGGCTCTTTGTGACAGGGGACTTGAAGCTGTTTACAAGCTGCCAAAGGGAAGTGTAAAGAAGTAAATAAGTCATCCAGTGACCAGGAGCGGAGGAAAATTAAATTAATTAAATAACATTATGTAGACTTTATTTCATGAGGGCAACACTTGACAAACTACTGATAAATCCATGGCTATTCTAACATGAGTAAAATTAAACTAGGAATACAATACCAAATATTTAAAAACCATAACAGCATAAGCTCCCAGCCACCTAAGCAATATTCAAACACATAGCGCGTGGACTGCTGGTCCCTTTGCGCAATGAAACATCAAGGGCTTTCCAATGTTTAATAGTTCTAGAAAACTGGTTTTCTGAACTTTAATAGTTCAGAACTTGGTGCAAATAATATAAAGACAGATTTTTCAGGGCCCTTTCACGCACCGAGCCTGGGGCAAGCCAATTTATTTAATTTAATTTATCTATGTTTTTATGCATTGTACGTCTTCGTAAGTCTAATTAGAGGGGGACATTGGGATTTGCGGTGTTGCGGTATCGGCCTATTTTTGAAGCGGTATTGCGGTGAAAAAAATTGTAGGTTGCGGTGCTGCGGTGAACATAAAGCGTGCGCTGTGCGGTATATTATTTCTCCAGGCTGCGGTTTGCGGGGGGAAAAATTTAAAATGGTGGTGTTACGGTGTTGTCAAGTTTGCAGTATCGATATTTTCCATAAATAGGTTTTTATAGCTATGTCAAGCTACTATGCGGTGATGCGGTGTTTTCGAAATTTTTGTGCGGTATTGCGGAATTGACACTCTCCCAATGTCCCCCTCAATTAGCAACCCACTCAAAATTCAATTTTTAACCATCGATACTTTTGCTCGTTTCGATGATTGCTTTGGACCAGTATCAGCAAAGTTTACAAAAAATACTTCGAAGGTCGTATCACCAAAATCGGCACAAAACATCGGCAGAAAATATTTCAAAAACCCTAAAAATCCACACCTTTTGACCAGCAGCTTTAGCCTCCTTTTCTTTTGCCTTCTTCTCCGCTTTTAATCGCCTTTTGAGCTCGCTGTTGAAGAGACATGTAGTCATGCATTCCGTTAACAAATTAAAAAGTTTTTAGGTACAAGAAACGAGTTAACACACTCACTTTTTGCTGATTTTTCCTTCCCCAGAATCGGCCATGTTTGCAAAAATTCGATGCTTATGTAACACGTGTTCTGCAAACACTGGAAATCGTGCCGTATTTTTGTTGGAAAAAGCTGTCGAAAATGCGCCAAAATTTGCTGAAAAACAGCGTAAAATACCACGGTACATTCACGGGAAACTAAATAACATTGTTTCAACGATATGAAGTCCAAAAAAGTCGAAATATTTAGACCATTTTCAATTTCTGAGCTTGAAATTTGATTGATTGAGAAGAGATTTCGTCTCGTGAAGTGTCGACGCGCAATCGAAATTCCTTCGTGACAACTTCGGATCACGGGCATATAGTCCATCATGCTTAGAGGCGACACACTGCAGTAGCCAATCAGAGACAAGAAATAAGTTTCGGCGGCAAAATTTTTCCTCCACACTGAAAATTTTCATCGCGCACATCAAAGTAAGAGCTAAAACGTTGTATAAAAGGCCAGAAAAACACATTTGAAATATAGCAAAACATCTACGAAGACACAAGGTATACATGCATGTCGTTTTTACGTTTTCTCCCGGACACTTTCGTACATTCAGCAAACAAATAGTGTCGGCGACAACAAAACAATTCATCAAGTAACAAATACTTTTGTACAGGTTTTTGTGTGCTTTACAGAATGACAAGGGTTGGACCAAGTATTACCTAAAATATCGTTCTTTATTGTCCTTTGATTCGTCTACTTTTGGGGGGGGGGGTACGTTTGTGAAGCAAAATCTTGTTGAAAGTACTGAAATTGAGCGAAATTCTTCGACCAAAAACTTGAGCAGAAACGCATTGTATTCATTGTATTTGGAATGATTGTGTCGGTGAATGATGACCAGTCGTAGTTCATTACCAATTGTTTTCTCCGTTTTTTTTTAATATAAAGGCGAATTCATGAGTACTTTTGTTGACGTCTAAGAAGCATTTTGCGCATTGGTTAGTTTTCATTTTAATACTTTGAGATTCTTTATAGCAATTTATCAGTTCTATTCCGCTACATTTTCTGTTCAATAAGTTATCCTGGAGCCTAATAAATCATTTAGCTTGGAAAAATAGATCTAGATGTACTTATTGTTTTCTAGAATCGCAAAACAAGCATGAAAATAAGTAGTTACAAACGAAATAATGGAAACAGAAATCACTACCGGTCCAAAGTGGCACCACCATGGGATACCTCGAGCACATATGTGGAATTGCCATAGGATATCTTGGGTCATTGTGGCATACAAAGGTTGACAACTACCACAACGATAAGTACAAAAGTAAAAGATACAGTTCATGATAATATCCTGGTGGTAAATACATTACGAAGTCATTAGTGCACAGTTAGTAGTGTATTAAAGAGTGAAGAAAAGTTGAGCAAAAAAAATTTGCACAATTATTTTTTCAAGTTGTGAATAATAATTACTTTCTAATTACCACAAGGATGAACGACCCACGTTCAAAGAAACTTAACGTTTCTGACTTTGAGTTTGGTCTAATATTTGATCTATCAAAATCTTAACCATAAAAAACCAACTTTCCATAGTCAAGAAACTATTCCTCGTCTGCCTGAAAGCTAAACTGTCAAAAGTTTAGCTAATTCTCAAACTGTCGAAAGTTTATTTCTCAAATTTGCAACGGGAGAACATAATTGAAATGACATATAAGAGACAAGTAATTCAAAATGGCGGACAAAATGCGGAACGAATATTCCACGAAAACGAAGATAAAATTAAATAGCTGTGACGATGCGATGGTCTCGTATGCATTTCAGTAAAACCGTTATTAGGTCAATGCACAGTAGTTTTGAAGTTAAATGTTTGTCATGCATTATGATGCAGAAAAATGATAGGGTCTTATTATTCAAGAGAGAACGCTCAATAAATGACGTGGAAATGATATAGAAGAATGTGAATACTTAGAAAAGTGAAGTATAAGCTTAAAAGTTCACTAAATCTATACAAAAACGTAAACGAGGATGACAGTTACCGATTGAATTTGATGAAAGTTGTTTTCTGATGTTTCATTGAACTTAGAACCTGTAATTTACACTATCTCACGGAACAGTGCCGCAGGCACGGGGAGGGGCAGCAGCCCCCCCCCCCCAAATTTTGTTAAGTAAGCATCCAAAACCCAAACCTTAGTTTGAAGGAATGACGTTTGCTGCAAAACCCGTTGGAGGTTTTCCCTTCCTCCTCAGATCCCCCCCCCCCCTCCAATCAAAAAGAGCTTCCTATGACACTGCGAAACACAAATTGCACAACCTCAACGCAAAATACGCAAATAGGAATAAAAAAATTCGGAATACCAATGAAAATGGGGGCAGAAAAAAGAAACATTCAGGTCTTTATAAATATAATGGTTGTCAAGTTCGATTATCTCACATACCCTCGGAGCTCCGGTCAGGCGTATCAAATCACAGTACGTCATACATATACTATCAGTGTTATCGATATGGAGGAGAGTCAAGAGTGTTACTATTGTTGCAACTTTATGAATGCTTCTGTGTAGTGAGTCTAAACTTTGTTTCGGTTGCTTGAGCCCAGTAGTCTATACCACACCACCACACGTATATGGTTTGGTATCTAAAATACCATTGGACTTGGTAAATATACCCTACGCAACAACTGAGCATTGTAAGCAATATGACTCTGGTTGTCTCATTCATTTTGCTGTACACAATCGCAACCTGTCTGCCGAGAAGCACCGCCCTCGCGACTACGTTGCAAAATTCGACGCAACAGATTTTAATTTTGGGAGGCAATGGTTTCATTGGAAGTTCGCTCGTAGTAAAGCTGCTTTCGTTGGAAAACTACAACGTGACGATATTGAATCGTGGACGATGGTACTTCGATTCAAAGATTCGCGTCGATCCGTATGTCCATAAAATTATTTGTGATCGGGCAAAAATATTCAGCTGTACAGAACTCCTGAATTCGACGCAACATTACGACGCGGTTGTTGATTATTCTTCCTATTATGCAGAAGATATGCAGGTCGCTATTTCGTGTGAATGTAATTTATTTTTGTATAGTATTTATGGAAAATATTATTTATGGCAAGATTATTATAAAGAGCTTGCTTAACAAGTTGTAAACTAGGCGCATTAGTGCGTAATACATTCATACTGTTTAACTGTGATTGTCTAGTGCTAAAACTCATTGCTTGAATTCAGGATATTCTACAAGTTTTACGTGGGAGATTTGGCCGTTATATCTACATCAGCTCAGATTCAGTGTACGAAGTCAGTATAAAGACCTCTCATGGTGGGCCCAGCCGCGAGGAGGACGCGATAAGGCCGCGCGACCCGCGCGGACGACACGTAGTAAACATGGCAGACTATTACGGTCATCAAAAGCTAGCGTGTGAAGAAGTCCTCGAAAATGAAAGAAAATCAAGTGGCATAAATTATATCTCACTACGTCTGCCTGACATCATAGGACCACGTGACTCGACAAACCGATTTTGGAGTTACCAAATCTGGCTATTAACGCATCAGCTTGATGGAGGAACTGGATCCATTCATTTGAACCGGAACAAAAATAAACCAATGAGCTTTGTCTATTCTGAAGACGTTTCAAATCTAGTGCATAGACTTCTGAACATTCAACTTGACGTTTACAATGAAGCTTATAATGTTGCATTTGAGCCAGTCACGTTGGAGGAATTCTTAAGGGTGATGGCGGAATCTTTAGGAGTAGATGTGGTTTTTGATAGAACAGAACAAGCCAATGTCCATTTGTACCCGTCAGTGACCCGTGGCCCGGTAAATACGACTAAGATTGCCGAGAAATTAGATTGGAAACCTTCGTCTCTTAAGGTGGCTGTACAGCGTTCATGCGAGTTTTTCCGGAGAGCTATGTCGGTTTCCGAGTATGAGAACAGGCGAGACCGAATTTTACGAAAATATTTATCAAACAAAAAAACAAGGGATGCGTTCTTGAAGCAGCAATTGGAGCACAATTCTCGCGACGAATTGTGAAATAAAGTTAGCTGATAGTTTACGATTTACATGCGTGTGTCAAGGTCAGGTATTGTACAAATTTTTAATATTTGAGAGTACAATTATTATTTGCATGTCTCAAATAAACATGCACGATCCCTGACCTTAATATTGACCATTTAAATTATACCTGCAGTCTTTAGTTCGTAAGATTAGACAAGTTTTAACTCTTCGCAACAGAAAATAGTTAACCAAAGAAGCGAGTAACATCAAACTCGTGGATATCAAACTTCTCGTGAAAAATATCTTGCCCATCAACTTCTTTCCAATGTGGAGGCCATGTATCTTGAATTGATTTACGCGGGGACAGTCTGTCGTAATATTCTGCCATGAGAGGGAAGGTCTTGTTGAGATTGTGATGCATGCGATTCACCATTGCCAATTGAGGAAAAAACATCGCATCCGCCATTGTGAATTTACTACCAGTCAAGTAAAAGTCACCTTGGTGCTAAAAGAGAGAAGTCTCGTGTAGTAGAACTATGTCTAACGCCTAATGATTCTATTTTTCAAGGTAGAGTCTAGAAAAAACTGTTTGTTGACGAGAGTACTTGCTCGTGCGTACAGCGAATGAGTTTTCGTTGACGAACAAGTTAAAAACATAGACATTTATTGTACGCACATTTTGAAGATAATTCTCCCAAAGCTGAAGTTCTTCGATTAATTGCTTTTTATCATTTTCCAGCACGTCCTTAAAATTCAATTAGCAAAAAGTTTAACAACCGTGGTGCAAAGTAGAAACATCTCAAAATAACACTGCAGCTCCGTTCCCATGCTAAGAAGGGCTAAGAGCTTTCACGTTTGCCGACTTTCCATGCCAAGTTTCGACTGGAATTGGGATGAAGTCTTCACGTGCCTTTAAATCAATTCTTACTTGCTTAATATCTTCCATTGGGGTGTGCACAAGATAGTATAAAACTTGTTGCCATTTTCTTTGGAGTGTTAATGCTTCATAAACTCGTTGCAAAGCTAAGGCCTTTTCTTTTGGTTCGTCGGGCAATAGTTTTGTTCCCTTGTTCGGAAATGTATCCTGAAATATAGGGAGAATAATTAAAGGCCCGTTCACAAGACTTCTTTGCGAGCCTATTTAAGCATATAAGACTTTTTTAAGAGCCCATTTAAAGTGTAGTTATTCGATATCGTTAAGCACTACTGGACAACGGCAATGATGGCCAACTTGTAGTTGTAGGAAAAATGTAGGGAAAATACGTAAACAAGTAAAACGCCATGTGTTTAAACTTCTGAACCGACCACCATTCATTTGCTGTTTTATGCGGCTTAGTGAAACGTATACATATATATTAGTAACTACTTGCCCAACCTCAAGGTAATGGCATATTCCTAATGATTCGTTCAGAATAACGTCATCATGTTTGAACGCTGGTAACTATAAACAGTAGAAAAACAGTTAGAACAAAATTTCAAACATTTCCTTACATTGACTCTGGTAAAATCTCAGTTATATTCCTGGTCCGTTCATGATATTCGCCAAAATGCTGGACCTTTATTGACCATGAGTGTATCACAAGTTACCTGTCCTCTGGGATTGATATCCACCACTTGATCTGACTTATGTTCATTGTTCAGGAACGACAACTGTTTGCTATTGTACTGCCTCAAGCCTTTCTCTTCCAAACAGATCATGACTCGCCAACAGGGTACGCTTCCCGAACCCCAGAATAAGGAAAAAGTTCGAGATTGACACTCCTCGGGATGAAGATGTGATTCGTGAGCCATTGTCGTCACTGAGTCAACTTTCGCTTGCTAAATGTGCTTGACTATATGTAGTACTGGCTAAGACTTATTGTGGGAGATGGTGTCTGGTAGAGAAGTTATAAACCTCAGAAACGAGCACATTGCACACCTACTCATTATGTAAATCCAGATTTACCTGATTTAACACTAGATATTGGTTGCTTGACAAAAACAACCTAATTTAGCACTGCCCTAATGTGGGCTTCATACAGCCCTGCAAATAGTTTATGCACCTAAAACGTAAGCTTATCCACCTAAAAAGTTAGTTTATCCAAGCTCTGTTAGGCAAGATAATCTGCTTATTACAAGCGTGGGTTCCAATGCTTGGAATCATCTGTTAACACAACAAGCGACTAACAATAAAGCTTAAACGTCTCAGTTCTGTATTGTACATGCATAACTTGAATGTATAGCGTGTCAGCGTTATATAACAACGAGATAGGTAAAATTAAGCATGTTGTACAGTCCAATCTGCGCATGAGCAACTGGAGCCATGTTGTTATGTAAACGAAAGGTATACCTTTGCTCTATGTTTCCAATGCTTTTCGGTGTTTCAGATCGGTCTATTTTAATTCTAAAGGCGTAGGATAGTATAGTATTTTCTTTAATTCGCTTATGAAGTTTAATCTTCGACACAAAGCGAAAAAATTGGGCCATGCCGTGCACTCGTTTGCCACGTGGCATAATTAGGTACATTGGCAGAACTGATGGCAATCATGGAGTAAGATGGACACGAAAATAGAATAATCTCTATATGAGTGACAATAGAATAATTTACAACTTGTACAATAAATATAGGTCTACAACAAGGGCACATAAGTTATGTTCAACAGTTTTAATTAACGTTTCTACTAGATTAATTAAGTAATGATGACCTAATTAACCCAGTTGATTCAAAATGTTGGCGATTTTCAGAGTGTCGACTGTTTTGTTCTCAATAGCACATGCTATTTTCCTGTTATACGATTTCATAGTACCACATTGCTATGTAGTAGTACAATAGTTAACTATACAAAGTATAGTACTACAGCTGGTTAAGGGTAGGTTATAGGAATACGGGGCGTCTTTCGTACTTCCGTTCTTTTTAGCCTCGAGGCTTGATGCATGTTGAGACTGCATAGCGGTGTAACCTAGACTGACCTTACACTGTATCAAATGACAAGCGTGGTGACATGCAATATCAGAACACACATTCTCGTTCATTATCGTTGTGGTTTGCTATTCGAATAAACATGATACGATGCTCAGTATGAGCTTGACCCCACTCCTGCCAGCATTCTAAGCAATTAGCCAATCAGAACTACGATTTGTAGTTGACATCGAAACATGATCACCTAAACTGGTATTTTGAGCGCAGTCAAATTCAATCTTTATACACAAGTAAACTGGCCAAGTTAAGCTGCATCACTTTATAATGAGTTACAATATGCCAATAATGTTAAACACAATAGTTACACCATCAAAAGATTTCATTACTCGGCTAGCATGCAGTGTTAGCACGCACATGGATAAACGTTTTTCAAGCAGTTATGCACAGCTAGAGGGTATGAACGGGGCACAGCAGGATTCAACCCTAAGCTAGCCTTACACACGCCCACAAATTGCTTAGACAGTCAACACAAAAACGCCAACTGACGGTGCGTCGAGAGTACTGACACAGAAAAAGAACTTTTCAAAGCCACGAAGCCATATCGTTGGCTGATACTGAGCAACGTTTTTCAAAACTAAGTCATCGTCAGTTAATAGCGGCAAACTAGAATTCAAGAACAGCGCATCTGTATAGATCGAAGTCGGCAATTCAAACGCGCGCGTCATTTTCTCTACGAGAGGCGAAGTCACGACAATGAAATTTCTCAGAAAATTGTTGGTCTGGTTCGCTCTTTTCTTCGCTAGTCTACAGGTAAGAATATCGATACATCAACGTTTGTAGAAAACTTGGACAGCTATTCTCAGTTCTTCTTGTGAGAAACTAGTGCACTGTGGTATAAAGTGTACACACGCATGTTTCATTTACTACGCTTATGCCTGTTCGAGAACGCAAAATACAAAACTTATAGAAATACATTTTGCAATACAAGAGGAAATCGTACCAAGTAGCTCTCATTAAATATTTTACAATATAATTTTGTGGTGCAATTGCTCTACGATTCTTGTGCTGGTCAATGCTGGGGATCAGCGCGGCACCCGTACAAACAGACAATACAACTTATCGCAAACACGCATGAAGCAAAGACGTCATCGTAGATTGATATGCCCATGGTTGTACGCGGGTGAATGGTACGAATAATGACTTCAAACTGTGCGTAACTCATCAAGAGGCTGCCTTTGTTACTACACAGGCCAACTTAATCAAGACAAAAACGTCAGCAAATTCTATTCGGGAATAGTCGCTTTGGAATGCGAGCCAATGAGAATCAGCGATAAGAATAGCCCGCTTCGTCCTAATTTCGTTTTTGTAGTCGTGTGGGCTCCACGTAAGCAACGATGAGAACCTTAGATAGAACCACTGATTAGAACTAATTAGAATAAAACGCGCGAATCGTGCTAGCTGCGCCCAAGTTACACTGCATTCGCGCAGAAAAGTGAGCATCGTCCGACAATGCATTGCGTCTTATTATATATAACCAATTTGTGGCCACAGTCCGCTCACTATTCCGCAAACTTTCGCTTTGTGTTGATTACAACTCACAAGAAAGAACGACATTTTCAAACAATTCTTTCAAAATTTTTTTCGCGGCTAATTTCCCGTCTTGACGATACAGCGTCAGTTTTCAATGAACATGATCGTTATGTTCACTTTGTATTAAAACATCGGTTTGAGCATGTCTCGAATGATTTCTATGCGTACAGTTCGAGAGCTTCTTGGATTGTCTGAACGCGAGATAAATTTCTCTGTTGATCGACTGTTATAGAAGTCTGTTGAGGTCGCACCGTGGCGAGAAAGTCATCCAAGGTTAGACAGAGTAAAATGGAGAAACAGGAAGACTAGGGCACATTGTCACTCAACAGTTTTACCAACAAACGGGGCAAATAGTTTCGTTGACCAATTAGATGTCACGTGTTTTACCCTGATGAGTAAAATCATCTGGCGCTAGACAGAGGAAAATAGTTGTACAAAGTAAAATACACACGCAAGAAAACGCCGCGGCGCATTCCCACTCAGTGGGGTACTTAATGAGCATTGTTCTTCAGGTATCATCGGCGTCCGGGCGCTTGGATATACAACTAAAAGAGTACAAAAATTCTGAGAGTAAAACATCGGACGGCGGATGTTGCGATGCTTGGAGTGTTTGGAGTGTTTGGAGTTGTGGCGTGTGCGATCCTCGCTTTACGTTCACGTTTAACACGCAACCGAAGATCAGTCCCGCATCATACGATAACATTGTGTACAAAAAATTCCCTGCGTCAGATATGGTCCGTTTTACATTCGATCGTTGGAAGGTGAGCCTGCTACAATATACAAAAAATAAAGTATTTACATCTAAATACCGTACGAAACTATATTTCTTCGTTTTGGGTTTTATTGAATATCATAAAGCAGACTTCGTGTTAGTTAAAGCTAGTAGTTTGGGTTCGTTTATATATATTCTAAAACCACTCGCACAATAAGCGGTCCGTGGTCTTTACTGTCCTCTACACTTCAGTCACTGAACGAAAACATAGAAAGATAACTTCGGTCAAGCTTTCCACGTTCATCGTGGAGACCAGCTTTTCCTGACGATGTAGGCGTCAATAAACAAAACGTTCTATGTATCTACACCCCGACTATCTTTAACAAATTATCACCATTACTACAATATAGTACCTTCTCACGAAGAGCCTTTACTCAAACCGCAAAGAGTTTTTTAAACGTTTCAAGACTAAGACCATATGACGTAGAAAAAGTTAAAGTTGCTCTCTTTTCACCCATATTTAGTCGAAACAAATTCTCCGCGTTGAAATACTGGATATCGATAATCGGTTCGTATCGCCAGACCTAATCTACGATGACACAACAGTGCTGCCAAAAAAAGCTGACAAATGGCACTCTGCTTCGACCGTTTATCCTGTTAGTTTTAAGGGAAAATACACCACTTTCGATATATCTATAAGAGTCTACTGCGATAGGAACTATTTAGTCCCCGATTGCGCAGAATACTGCGTACCAGCGAACGGCAGCGCTGGTCATTACGAGTGTGACTACAGCATTGGCAAGAAGATTTGTCACTCAAACTGGTATGGTTCCAATTGCACAAGTTATTGTCGCGAAGGAATTAGCAGTCACTATATTTGTAACAAGAAAACTGGTTCAAAGATTTGCCATCAAAATTGGTATGGGGTGGATTGTACAACAAATTGTAAGAAACAGAATGAAAGTAGTGGTCATTATCTTTGCAATGAGACAACTGGTCAAAAGATTTGCTACTCAAATTGGTTTGGTGCCAACTGCACAACATTTTGCAAACCAAACAATAATTCCAACGGACATTATATCTGCAACGAAACTAGCGGCCAAAAAATCTGTCATCCAAAATGGTACGGACCTAACTGTACAACGTATTGCAAACCAAAGAATGATTCAGCTGGTCATCACTTCTGCAATAAAACATCTGGCTCTAAAATCTGTCATCAACACTGGTATGGAGCAGAGTGTACAGCATATTGCAAGAAACAGAACGATTCCAATGGACACCACTACTGTAACAGGACCAACGGCCAAAAAATTTGTTACTTAAATTGGTATGGAATTAATTGTACAAAATATTGTAAAGCAAAAAACGATTCAACTGGTCATTATTCCTGTAATTCCCAAAATGGCTCTAAAATTTGTCTCCAAGATTGGTATGGGGTGGATTGTACAAACTTTTGTAAGAAAGAGAATGACACTAGCGGTCACTATATGTGTAACGAGACAACTGGTCAAAGAACTTGTCATTCATATTGGTTCGGTACAAACTGTACAACATATTGCAAACCAAAGAATGATTCAACGGCTCATTATTCCTGTAATTCCCGAAATGGTTCTAAGATTTGTCACCAAAATTGGTATGGGGTGGATTGTACTAGCTTTTGTAAGAAACAGAATGACACTAGCGGTCACTATTTCTGCGACGAGACCAATGGTCAAAAGGTTTGTTTCTCAGATTGGTATGGAACTAACTGCACAACATATTGCAAACCAAAGAATGATTCAACTGGTCATTACTTGTGCAATATGAGAACTGGCGCAAAAATCTGCAATCAAGATTGGTATGGCATGAATTGCACAAGATATTGTAAGAAACGGAATGACACCAGCGGTCACTATTTCTGTAGCAAGACAACTGGTGAAAAAACGTGTTACGCAAATTGGTTTGGTACGAACTGTACAACGTATTGCAAACCAAAGAATGATTCCAACGGTTACTATCACTGTAACAAAAGTAACGGTCAAAGAATTTGTCACCAAGAATGGTATGGAACTAACTGTACGAATTATTGTAAACCAAAGAACGATTCCACTCATGGTCATTATTTCTGCAATAAGACGACTGGTTCGAAAATCTGCATTGAAAATTGGCATGGAGTGGATTGTACGGCTTATTGTAAGAAACAGAATGAAACTAGCGGTCACTATTTCTGCAACAAGACAAGTGGTCGAAAGATCTGTTACTCGGATTGGTATGGAACCAATTGTGCAACATATTGTAGACCAATGAATGATTCTAACGGATATTATCACTGTGACAAGACCAATGGCCAAAGAGTTTGTCATCATCAATGGTATGGAACTAACTGTACAACGTATTGTAAATCAAGGAATGATTCATTTGGTCACTATTTCTGTAATAAGGCAACTGGCGCAAAAATTTGCAATGAAGATTGGTATGGAGTAAAATGTACAGTTTTTTGTAAGAAACAGAATCAATCCGACGGCCATTATTTTTGTAACAAGACCAACGGCCAAACGATCTGTTACCCAGAATGGTATGGAGCCAATTGTACAAAACATTGCAAACCAAAGAATGATTCAAGTGGTCATTATTCTTGTAATAAGATAAATGGTTTAAAAGAATGTCTTCCGAAGTGGTTTGGATCAAACTGCCGGAGATATTGCCAAGAACAGAATGATTCCAATGGACACTATAACTGTAACATGACAACTGGTCGAAAGATCTGTCACCAAGATTGGTTTGGTACTAACTGTGCAACCTATTGTAAAGCACAAAATGATTCAACCGGTCATTATTATTGTAATAACACAACTGGTTTTAAAATGTGTCATCGAGATTGGTTTGGAACTAACTGTACAACATATTGCACGGAAAAGAACGATTCCAATAGACATTACTACTGCAATAAGACCAACGGTCAAATGATATGCTCCCAAAACTGGTATGGAGCAAATTGTGCAACATATTGTAAACCAAAAAATGATTCGACAGGCCATTACTGGTGCAACAAAAGAACAGGATTGAAAATTTGTCGTCCGCATTGGTATGGTACTAATTGTACGAGATACTGTCGACGGAGAGAGAACGCAGATAGTCCTTATTTCTGTAACAAAACAACTGGTGACAGAATCTGCAACCCAAATTGGTATGGAGCAAACTGTACAACATATTGTGAATTGAAGAATGACTCAACTGGTCATTACTACTGTAACAAGACAACTGGTTCTAAACTTTGTCACCAAGATTGGTACGGTACTAACTGTACAAAATATTGTAAAGTAAAGAATGAGTCAAATGGTCAATATTCATGTCATAACATAACTGGTTCCAAAATTTGTCATGAACAATGGTATGGAGTGGAGTGTACAATATATTGTGAACCAAAGAATGATTCCAGTGGACACCATTACTGCAATAAAACGACTGGTTCTAATATTTGTTACCCAAATTGGTATGGAACTAACTGTACAACATACTGTACGCCAAAGAATGATTCAGCTGGTCATTATTACTGCAACAAAACAACTGGATCTAAAATTTGTCATCAAGAATGGTACGGAACCAACTGCACTACATACTGCGAAGCAGCACTCACAGAAAACGTTTTCTGTAATAAGACAACTGGTTTAAAGTCTTGTAAACCAAATTGGTTTGGTATAAACTGTTCAATTTATTGCCCAAAAAGTGCCGAAAACCATTACGTTTGTAACGAGTCAAATGGTGAAAAAATTTGCCAACCTGACAGGTATGGAACTAACTGTACAACATATTGTAGACCTCAGAGTGGTGACTCAGGACATTATGTCTGTAATAAAACCACTGGTGAAAAGATTTGTCTACGAGATTGGTATGGAGGCGAATGTAAAATTCATTGTTTGGAACAAAACGGACTTGAGAATGGCTTCTACTTTTGTAATGTTACATCTGGTGCGAGAATTTGCCGAGAAAATTGGTACGGGCCCAATTGTGTTGTGTATTGTAATGATAAAAATTCAACTAGTTACGTTTGCGATAGAAAAACTGGCTCGAAAAATTGTTCTCTGAACTGGTATGGACCAAACTGTGATACGTTTTGTGAAAAAAAAGACACAAGGTACATATGCGAACAGGAGACCGGATCAAAAATCTGTGCTCGGAATTGGTATGGACCAAATTGCACCAAATTTTGTAAAGATGTAGACGCACACTACACGTGTGATGAAAAGACTGGTTCGAAGAAATGCCACTTACATTGGTTTGGTGAAAATTGCACAAATTATTGCGAAGCGAATGAAGAATACCTTTGTAATAGCGCCAATGGAGTTAAGATTTGTCGAACTGGTGTAAACTGCTTTGCAAGTTATAGAAGTCGAGTTTCAAAAGGACTACCCAATTACGCAAAGTATGGCATAGGAGCAGGAGGGATTTTTGTAATTGTGCTTGTTGCCATTATTCTTTTAAGGTAAGTCCTGCAAGACTCCTTTGTTTTATACAAAAGAACAAAGACAATGTCTTTTGCTTTCGTGAGACGTACCAGTCATTGGCGATACGATCAATGGAAACTGGGCCAAAGCCTTTGTTCAGTCTTTGGCCCTGTTCATACTTAGCCCAACGTAAGATCGAATTAGCAAGATCGATCTCAGATCGATCTTGTAGCGTTTTCTGTCTGCGTTCGCACTACAACTACACAATATGCGAAACGATATCGTTTCCTTGACAAGAAAGTCGCCGGTGAGTGTACGTACGTCGTAAAAAGGTATCTTAAAACTTCTTGAGTTCCGATTTCATGGGTCTAAATTCAGTTTTGCACTGCGTCCAGTCACAGTGTATGCCTTTTTAAAATTAATATCGCTAGTTTTTCGATAAATATCGGCGTTTTTGTGCGTGCCATTTAGCGATCTATCTGAGACCGATCTCAGACCACCTTTTTAAGCGGACTGACTGAGATCGACCTGAGATCGATCTCAAATTTTTAACGATGGTTCACACTTAGCACGCATCACCTTAGATCGATCTCAGATCGATCAAACCGACTAGTGTGAACAGGGCCTTTATGTTTATCAATAAAGTAGGTCTAATATAAAATATTTTGATTTTAAGATGCACCAAACACTCATCTCCTTTCAGGAAAAACAAGGTCAACCCCAGTCGAACTCAAAAAATCTACGCCGTGAAAGCAGCAGCTGAAAATAAAGCCATGGATACTACATTTTAAAACTTCGTAAGGTCTTCAAAGAGGGCTTTTAAAAAATCGGGTTGGGAATTTCGATAAAGCTCTTTATACAATTCAGTTAGGGATAATGCAATTGTCATCAGATTGTATATCTCGCGCACATACAAAAAATGTTTGTAATCGAACAGACGATCTTGTACAGTTTTCCTGCATTTTGATACAAAACGACGAATTTTTAAAATCAAAACGTATAAGGAGCTTGAATCTATCGATATGTCTTCTAAAATCGTTAGTAAAATGTGAAGGCCTATTGGAAGATCACCGTTTTCTTCTTTTTTGATTTCTTGTAATTTTGTAAATAATTAAACAGGTGAAATGCTGTGAATAAAGTAAATAAAGTCTAGAAAATAGGACACGAAAAGTCCAAGCGTCAATGTCATCAAAGAGAAGGATTTCCCATACATTTATGAGAGACGACAGTTTTTCAAAAATGAAAAGTTTGACAAAACTATTTGTAACAGTCAGTTGCCTACTACTAGCATATTTAATTGAGGCGAGTCGCGTGCCTTGAAAGGTACACTGTTTTTTATGCACACACTGTAATCTATTTTAGGGACTGGGTTTCTCAGGTTGTAGTCAAGCACGCAGGCAGAAGCAAATTTCTGTTGACAAGATAGTTTCAAACTGATACGTTACACTGCACGAAACTGTGGTCATTAGCACTCACCCATGGTGCCCAGCAAGGAAAAATAATCTTTAATAAAAATGTTTCGCATATTCCTTCTGCGTTTCATTACAATACGCTATTTTTTGAAGCCCCCTGTATAGATGCCGTCATTGAATTAAATATCGTGTCAAAACATAGCATGTCGAGATATGTGTGGCATGACAACGTGGTAAACTATTTCGAAAATGAAGGTCAATACCACTTTTAACTAGAAATTTCATGTAAGCCAGCAATATACAGGTACAAGTTGCAAAACAAGATCCGAAAATCAACTCCTTCTAGTTTCATTTCTTGGATTCCTAGATGGAAATCGTCAGATAACCCCTGATTCCCATTTGTCGCCTACGATCTCTTGTTCTGGTTATTGGAGGGTAAAATCTGTTGCCTTTTGGTTATTACAGCCACTTTAAATAAAACAAACAATAATTACAAGAGCAACGCTGATCGTTACAAGTGAATCTGGCTTAACGTGTTTATTCTTCTAACAATATACTAGTCTCTGACCGAAGTCCTGCCACTGCGTCTGTATAAATATACTTGTAGAAGTATGGCTATGTCGACACAGATCTGCATGATGCCACATATTGAAAATTGAAGAGGAGCCTCTCTCACAATAAAATAGCAGGTCTTGAACGTGTCCCCAGAGGTCCACATCACTACCATTGTCACACTATAGAAGCATAAAAGATTCATATCACCCCCAGCCAGGCAAAACAGACAGTATACATGTATAGCCGAACCCTTTTGACTTAAAATAAAACCTTAGAATTCAGTTCCCTTTGAAGGCATTCTTTCCCTGATAGCTCAAACTAGGATGTCAGCATCAATTCCCCTTCAATTTCACCTTTTTATTGTAAAGGCCCATTTACACGGGTGAGTTTTGCTGTCATTTTTCTGCGTTTAGCGTATGTCATTCAATAGGTTGACTGGTGATGGCATTGGTGAAATTGTCGGATCAAGCCATTGAACTAAAAAGACCTGGAACGCTACCTCCATAAGGACTTGCCTGTAATCGGATGAAGCCAAATTTTACCTCCAGACATGCGAGTTTTTACCTTCAGGCCCGCGTGTTTTACCTTCAGACACGCGAGTTTACGTTGCGAGACATTCTCGCCAGGCCATTTCAGGAGCGGCCGAGCGGGAATCCAAACAATGAAACTTTAATATTTTATATTTGCTATCATCTACTGCTAAATATTCCACTAAAAAACTGGATTGAACTGTCGGTGGTAGCTTACTTTTGGAAAAACATATTTTCCCAACTTTCAGAAGAACTATTTTGGAAAACGAATGAGAAATATAAGGTAAGTCACACAAATACTTTTGATCACACGGCAAGCTCCACTCCTCGCTCTACGTTTTTCTCAAAAGAAGAAAAGTTTAAGTTCGAATTTTATAGAAACTAATGAAAAATATTCAACTCTAAAGTCTTCAAAGAGGTTTAAATCGTAAGAACATTGTGGTATATGCATTTTACATCTTCTTAAACGATGTTTTCGTATACATTTTCACGCAAATTTTTCGAAATTTGAAAAAGCCGCGTTTTCCTGTTGCGAAAAAGGACTGAGCATGACTTCATGAATTTGGCTTCAAATTTCCCCCCAGAGGTAGCATTTCAAATGTTTTTAGTTCAATGGATCAAGCACACTCGCCAGCCATCTATTCTATCACATTCTTCAAAACCAGAAAAATTGCAGCAAAAATCGCCCATGTAAATGAGCCTTAATTTACCCAAGATCACTCCACTCTCTGCAACCTCAAAAAAAATCTAATGTCAACATTTTATAGCAATTTAGCTTTAGTTAACTTCAACTACTCAATCTTTGCTCTCAAGTTCAAAATAATTTTTGCCCTAGTCTGCTCATGTTAGCTTACGCTTTTCAGTTAAAGAAAATTGGAGTGCACTTCTTAAGAACACATGTAATGAACTAACCTCATTCCAGATGTTGAATGATTCTGGTAGTTTTTGTAGAACTGTGGCACTCCGAGCATAGCTTCGGTGAATACGGCAAGAAACCCAATAGCCTCCGTAAATACAGCATACTCAACGCAGACAAATGTCACATAACCACCAATGCAGATAAATAGAAGAACAGCATAAAAATAATCAAGAAAGTATGACCACTTCCAAAAATACTTCAATTGAAAATCTAGAAAAATAAAAATTACTTGGTGTTACACAAAACGAAACATATAAACAGGGTGCTTTGGGATACATACAGCACCTGTTTGATTGGTACTAATAACCAATCAAACCAAATTGCTAGATGCATGCATACCAGCAAATCGTCTTCGCTTTCCAGACAAGTTGGATTCTCTTAAAACCTGAGTGCAAAGCTGTAGCAACATCAACATGGCAAAGACCATGATAAAACTTTGAGCAAGAAGTGGCAATTCGTATCTTCTACCAAACCTTAAACACAGCAATAAAAACTCATGAAGATGAAACTCTTACAAGCTAAGAGGCAAACTAAATGGCAGTTTCTTAAGCCAACCCATTGACTGGCAAGGCTAATATTCTAAGTTAATGCCAGAAAAATTTACTTGTCTGGGAAAAAGTCATGCTAGTTAAATGTGCTAAATTACCAGAAAAATATCCTTAAGATATTTGCCAAAAGCAAAGCAAGGCAAACATTTAGCGAGAATCCAGATGCATTTCTGGTCTTGAATATTTCATAATACTGGGGAATATATGGCACGACGCCTCCAAAAATCATAGCACCTGACGACAACATTGTAAATATCGTTAACAAGTTAATTCCCATGAAATCTTCTGGATGATGAAAAAATTGTTCTTTCAAGCCATATTTTGATGATGGCTGAGTGGCTCGCAACTTTGAATCCATTGCTTTTACGGAAAACGTCGTCAGTCAAATATTTTGACAAGTTTTAATAAGATTTTTATAATTTTGCAAACTGATGCTTATATAAGTTTTAATAAGTTTATATTCCAAGCCTCCACAGTAACTAAAGTCAAGGTAACCAATTGTTTTCGTATTTTTGGTCATATATGTCACAGTTCTTTACGGAGATTCAAATGGTAAAGTCTTCACCGCCATGAGTGGCCGATACACTTTCAGAAATACTGTTAACCATTGTCACTGCCACGTCGTGTTTTTAATTGTTATTCAGTGACCAAAACAATGCGAATGAATCCATCCAAAACCGCCCGTTAATCGCCCAGCAATGAGTCCAAATTATAACCAACTAGTTACACTAGCTGGGCAAGCAATCTTCGAGCCATATACTGCTTTAAAACTGCCGAAAATTGTGGAATTTTTTCTTCATTGAACTATGAAATGTTTCTAAATTTGAAAATGGTTGAAAAACGGTGCTTCCACTTTGGAAAACCGAAAATCCTTCTGAGTTTTGCGTGCGCCAGGTTGGTGTATTTGCAAGTGTGCGCCAGGTTGGGATTTTTAAAAGTGTGTGCCTGGTTGGGATATTTACAAGTTTGTGCGAGGTTGGGATATTTACAAGTGTGTGATTTTCACCATGCTGCATAAGCTTTGGATTTTCACCATTCCACACATAAGCTTTGGATTTTCACCATGTTGCACATAGCATAAGCTTTGGATTTTCACCATGTCGCACATAAGCTTTGGATTTTCATCATGTTGCACATCAGCTTTGGATTTTCACCATATACAGCAATGTTTAACAAATAGATTGCTCCAGTATCACTTGACTTCTCCATACTGAGATTAAGATTGATTTAAATCTACTGTGTATGAATAGAAAAACAGTAAACACCATTTCTCCTGATTTCCAGAAGTGTGTTTTAACTTGAACTCCTGATAACTTAAATCTTTTTCAATTTTCCTTGGGCATTCTAGTTATCAGGTGTCGACTGTACTTTCGGTTAAACTATGATCCGATTGTGACTTATTTTACTATGTAAGTTAATTTAAAAGATTTTAAATATTGCTAGTTTTAGCAATATGTTGCATTTTCCCTCATCTTTCCTTTGTTCTTTTAGAATTTCCTTCAAAATTCCTCCATACTTGCAAAAATTTCCTTTTAGACAGAATTCCTTCAATGTGGAAGCGCTGTTGAAATTCGAGCCTGTAGTTTGTTACGCTGACCACAGTCCTACCACAGCAAACCCAAGCAAACTGCTACAAATATTATAACGGCATGATAGTGTGATGCATTGTGGTCCAAGAAAATTTCGGACTTTTTAACACGTAGTGATTTTTAAGACCCTCACCATGATGGGCAAAATTGTCTGGTAATAGTTCGGGTAAATACATAGTGCGGCATGTTCACACTCAACGAGTATGTTTTTGTTAAAGCTATTTTCTGGCATTAAACAGTGAAATAATCAAGCATAAAAGTGAGCAAAAATACCCGGCATTAGACAGGCAAAAGCATCTACTCTACAATCAAGTAAAATGACTAGCTAGAAAACACTGGGCCATATTGCCACCAGTATCTAATAAATATAGTACAAATTTATTAGTAAGTATATTACAAAATAAATTGCAGTTAATGTTGTAGTACTAACTCACTACTAAGTACAGTCTACTGAACATTAGAGTAATCTAATGTCGTTATTGGAGCTCTGTATCACGCTTGAAGTTCGATTGGACAGCTGGAACTTTGTCCTTGCCTACTTCTTTCTTCAAGACATGAAGTAGAGTTTGTGAACTTTCCAAAATCTAGGAAAAAGAACTATTAAAGTATCAAACAACAGTGTGAAGTACCCAAATATGTCACGTTTTACCTTCATATAGGCAGCTTCGGTTTCAGAAATAGTTTTATCATATTCATTTCTTGAGGCAATCTTTTTAGCAAGACTTTCATTGATTCTGGCAAGTCTTTCTGTCAAAATCCTTAAATCGTTTTGGATCTTGCATTTTTCCTCTTCTTCGACAAGAATTTGTTTCTGCAATTCATCTCTTTTGTTACAAAGATCTTCAATACCTGTATTTAATAAGATCAAGGTTAACTTGATCTATTCTTTCACTTAAGTGCACCTCGACGTTGCTATGGTTAATCAACCCAACTGTCCACTGACTGGCACTGACTGGCAAGTCTATTAAACCGAACAACAAAATGAACAAATACCAAAATAAATAAGCACCGGCGACTCCGTGCATTACTTAATATTTCGTCTTAAAACTTTTCAGCAGTAAACAATTTCAAGTATATTATAATACTTTACAGTTTTATTTCAAAGCAATATGTTGAAAAGCGATTGCCATGCAAAGTACTATATAAATTTCAATTGTTTATGGGGCATACATGAATGCTTTGCAAAAGCTCGATATTGTAAGATATACACAAACACTCAATACGGACTTACACTTGACTAATTCGTTATTGTAGCTCTGCAGCGCTGCACCTTGTTGAGACATTTCTTCTATTCGAAGTTCAGCTATTACATTTGTAGATATAAAACAACTTTTCAAAGCACTTTTCCACAAGGGTTCTGCATGGCGCGTTGTCAATGCAAACAGTGATGTGACGTCACGTCTACTTCAAAATGGCTTGTCACACAACGTTGAGAGTTCAAGAGCCACGCAAGGGCCGTAACATTTTTTCACGTTGCACGTGGCTATTTTGTGGTAAGCCACGGTCAGCCGCTCACCCTTATATCCATACCTGTGGACGTAAGAGCTGGCAAATGTTTTTTATGCGTTGCAATAGAGCAAAACTTGATGCGTCTCGTCACCTCGCTGACATACGTGCATAGCATGCGTAAGATACGATTGCTTCCACGAGTGTTCAGGTTTTTGGAATAAGGGAAAAGTACAAGCATGCTTTGCCCGCAATATTTACTTTTCCAGATCGGGCTGCGAAAACCCGCCAGATGCGTGCGCAACTTTGCCACTATAACTGCCAATTAAGGGAAAGACGTTGACCTATGAGGCTTTGTGAAACTGGGGCGCTAGTCACAAGCACGCATCGCGTACCTATTTTTTGCACCTACTCCCGCCGAGGCCGTAAAAAGTATTATGCTCAACATTAACCTGACTTTATGCTCAATCTAGCGAATGCCAAAAAGCCTGGCTTAGCCTATAGGCTCTGGAATTATATTAGAGGTTATAGGTTCCTTTAGCTAGAAACTTACACTCTAATAACTGCCCGTTGTATTTGCCCCAAATTCCAGCTGCTCCTGGTTGAAAGAATTTTTCCTCACTGGATGGCTCATTAATTGTAGATAAATTTCGTGTTCCTTGTCTTTGCGGTAAACTGAAGTCCATTTTTGAGGATTGAGGTCATTAACTCTTTTCTTCTCTGATAAATTTTAAACATTTGCGGGAATATAGTTTGAATTAGTTTCAACCGGCAGTTTGTGTTTAACTGTCTCCTTGCTTGTCACTTAACTCAACTGTCACTGTAACCAAATTTGCATAAAAGTAATCAGGAGACAAATGCATTTTGAGCTCAGAAAGGCTCAAATGAGTAACGCTAAGTCATTATGAATAAACGTTTTGACAGTTAGTATTAATAATATAGATACCGTTGATAGATCCGTAAACAACGTTAATTAGTTTTGCCCTCCGTAAGATCATAACGTTGCCGCCGTATTTGGGACGTTTAAGTTTTAAATACATGCCTGGTTATTCTTCTAGTTCGAAAAAGAAAAGAATAAAAGTTTCGCCCACGAGATCATCTTTTTTCTAATTCCAGCTTCCAGAAATCACAAAAAATAGGTACGCACTGCGTACTGTTGCATGCCATTTGAATTGATGATGCGTCAATTTAGTGTCTACGTCTAACCTGTGTATCGTAATATACTAGAAATTGCCCAACCATAATGTGTCCAGTGTCAGTCATTCCATTTTCCATAGCAGAGTCACAGACTATACAGACAGTTCACTCGCACGAATTCTTGTCCCCCTTTTTTTAATGCGCAATGCTCATGCGCTAAGCTCTGGCAAGTGTTTTGAAATTTTTTTGTATAGATTTGTATGGAGAAATTCGAATTTTCCCAATAAAACTGCGATTTTAAGGACGTATACTGTCTGGTGTTTATTTTCTGTACAAATTATACAAATTCATGTTGCATTGTGTCTTTTTCAACCGGGAATAAAACCTGAATTC